>JARUHE010114131.1:0-14741 GCA_031471125.1 Archaeomysis grebnitzkii
ATTTATATATAATATTTATAAAGTTTAATTTGAGAAATTAAATTTAAATACTTATTGGGAATAGAACTTAATAAAGGCAATTTTCATTTAATCTGTTTTACAGCTTGTAAAGTTCGATAAATTTTCTGGTGATGTCGAAATTAAAATAATTTGAAAAGTTTGTAACATTTAATCCAAAAATTGAAAAACTCAATGAGCTTTAATGAACCTGTGATGCAATTTTTTTGGGCCTAATTGTGCCTAATTAAAAGTTGTTAATTACCAAAAATTAACTTTTTTCCCTCGGATTTAGAATAACTAAATTCATCCAAAATATTTATGTAATTCTCCGCCATTTTTGCTTCACTAATTAATCCTTCGCTGCGCTGCATGTAATTGTAAGAACGAGTTTCAATGATACTTTCAACGTATCTTAGTCCTTATGGTGACATATATTTACGCGTTAAATAGTTAACGTAATTCGTAATTATAAATATTGGTAAAGAGAGTTGATGATGAAGTGAGCCTTAGTTAATAGTCTCACCCGCATACATTCAATCAACCTATTCAGCTGTTCATTCCGTACACTATATGAACAGTAAAGTGTAATATTTGTTTTATTAAAACACAAGTTTTACATTTCGGGTTTTTATTGTTTGCTTTTATTTCATCAAGTATTTACAATAGATTATGTTATGTCGAGATGTAAGGTTTTATTCTGTCCTGTGTCTTGACTTTCTTCATCAGTTTTCATTCAAACATGAAATAGAAAGGTTAACATTTTACGCACAAATATTATTTTCAATGGTACTGCTAATCTGTTTTGGTTATTATGTCTCTTTTGACGGGTTTAAGGTTTGTGTTTTGACATGCAAAATGTAAAATTAATTATTTCAAGATAAAATTGTCGTTCGTTCATAATGGAAATAATTTTAAAATAATAAATCGTTTTTTCTGAATAAAAATCTTTGTCATAATAGTTCATAATGTCACAATAATTGAAATTTCTTTCGGCCATTTTTAATGGATTTATTAAAACTTTTTTTGTGATTTATTAAATTTCGTATTTTTTATATATTTTATTTTGATTAGAACTATTCATTGAAATGTTAATTTCACTTTTGTAACTTTACACAAATAAATTTTATATGAAACAAAAAGTTGAATGAATTTTTATAACAGTTTATACAACAGATCAGTTAAATTATGTTTTTGGCACTCGTTGAAATTTGATAAATTAACATAAATGATTTTAAAATGGTAATTGAGATTTGAAGCGTCATTAGTAATGTTATATTATTTGCTTGACATAATGAAGCCTAAATTACACTTCATTTATATTAGTGACAAAATAGTATGAAATTATTGGACTTTCCTTTGATTATAATAAATTACCATGATTTGAACTGTTTATATTATTTATAAATATGCAACACAAGCATTTTCAACGACATTTTAACATATGTGTTTATTTGTGTTCAGTATTTCACTTTTGTGCATTAACGATGGAATAAAATTTAGTTTTATTTTGTTATTTGGTTTTCGCGTGATTTTGAATATTTTGTTATTATAAATAATGTTTAATTGATTATTATAAATAATGTTTAATTGATTATTATAAATATTTTTTAATTGATTATTATAAATAATGTTTAATTGATTATTATAAATATTGTTTAATTAATTATTATAAATATTGTTTAATTGATTATTATAAATATTGTTTAATTGATTATTATAACTAATTTTTAATTGTTTATTATAAATAATGTTTAATTAATTATTATAAATAATGTTCACTTAATTATTATAAATAATGTTTAATTGATTATTATAAATATTGTTTAATTATTTATTATAATTAATGTTTAATTAATTATTATGAATAATGTTCACTTAATTATTATAAATAGGGTTTGATTAATTGTTATAAATAATGTTTAATGGATTATTATAAATAATGTTTAATTAATTATTATAAATAATGTTTAATTAATCATTATAAATAATGTTTACTTAATCATTATAAATAATGTTTACTTAACTATTATAAATAATGTTTAATTAATTATTAATAATAATGTTTAATTAATTATTATAAATAAAGTTTAATTAGTTATTATAAATAATGTTTAATTAATTGTGATAAATAATGTTTAATTAATTGTGATAAATAATGTTTAATTAATTATGATAAATATTGTTTAATTAATTGTGATAAATAATGTTTAATTAATTGTGATAAATAATGTTTAATTAATCATTAGAAATAATTTTTACTTAACAGTTATAAATAATGTTTAATTGATTATTATGAATAATGTTTAATTAATTGTTATAAATAATATTTAATTGATTATTATAAATAATGTTTAACTAATTGTTATAAATAATGTTTAACTAATTGTTATAAATAAAGTTTAATTAATAATTATAAATAATGCTTACTTAACTATTATAAATAATGTTTAATTAATTATTATAGATAATGTTTATTTAATTGTTATAATTAATGTTTAATTAATTATTATAAATAATGTTTAATTATTTTCTAGATAATATTTAATTAATTATTTTAAATAATGTTTAATTAATTATTAATAATAATGTTTAATTAATTATTAATAATAATGTTTAATTAATTATTATAGATAATGTTTAAATAAACGTTATAAATAATATTTAACTAATTTTTATAGATAATGTTTAATTAAATGTTATAGATAATGCTTAATTAAATGTTATAGATAATGTTTAATTAAATGTTATAGATAATGTTTGAATAATCATTATATATAATGTTTAACTAATTATTATAAATAATGATTAAATAAATGTTATAAATAATGTTTAATTAATCATTATAAATAATGTTTGATTAATTATTATAATAATGTTTAATTCATTATTATAAATAATGTTTAATTAACTGTTATAAATTATGTTTAATTAGTTATTGTAAATAATGTTTAATTAATTGTCATAAATATTGTTTAATTAATTATCGTAATAATGTTTAACTAATTATTATAAATACTGTTTAATTAATTAAAACAGAATGATTTAACTCTGAAAATGTTTGAGCAAAAGTTTAAAGTTTTTATTTATTTTTCTTTTGAACAAAAGTTATTTGTTTTGACAATTGGACAAACATTGTCACGAGTATTTTTTTTTAGAAAAAAATAACATTTATGGAGCTATAGCCAAAAAACAGAATTTGTAAAAATGGCATAATTTTCAGCCAAAATTTAAAGTTTTTTATTTGAAGAACTACAGAATAATTTTTTGAAAAATAGCTGTTTATAATGACCATCTAACCAACACCATCAGGAGTGATTTTATTTTCAATAAATAACCTTTATAGAATTATAACAAAAAAACAAAATATTATAAAGAACAATTTTTTTCATACAATAAATATTTATCGAATTATAGCCAAAAACAGAATGTTTGTTTACGTCACGTGAAATTACCGATCATCTATGGCTAGTATATTTTTTAGTATTTTTTGACACCTTTCCTGGCGTCAATTTATAAATGTAATTGTGTAGCAATTTTATTAAGATTATTAATGGCAAAAACAGATATTAAGGATTAATAATAATGAGCAATATTTAATAATAATTAATACAATAATAATAATTATCAATATTTAATAATAATTAATACAATAATAATAATTATCAATATTTAATAATAATTAATACAATAATAATAATTAGCAATGTTTAATAATAATTAGCAATATTCAATAATAATTATGGATTGATAATAACTCTCGTGCGTCAATAGCGTCAGGTACAGAGGCGTTACTGCAGTCATTTCTCAGTCCGAGATTTTAATGCAAAAGTGAGATGGACAATAAAATGATAAAAAGGGTCACACATTCGAGCAAAAATGTTTTTGTTATGAAATGTTTCGGAATAAATGTTTGCCACAAATCGCAATCACGTTGGTTTTCGACCACAATTCTTTCGAGGCAATTACGGTCGGAGGAAAGTGTTCGATGGCGCCTTTGAAAGATTTGTTGGAATAACGGAATTGGTTGGAAATTATCTAAATGGTTCTTTAATTTCAACATATTTTGGTGTAATTGCCTTCGCTGTCTGATTATAATTTCTCTTTATTTCACTGTTTAGCTAAGGTTTGGTTTTGTTCCTTTTTGGTTGGTAAAATATTTTAAGAAACTTGCAATACTTGTTTGTACACTTTAAAAAAGTTTTAACTTTGTTAAAGGAAATACCTTTTAAAACATTATCAAACAATTGGTATGATTTCTAATTTACAAATAAAAAAAATCATTTTTGTTCTACAGTCATTTTTTTATAAATTGATCATAAAAACGCTACGATGCAACTTTTTTGGACCCAACTCGTTATATTATCATTGAAAGTGTAGATGATTGAAAAGATATTTTTACAAACAATTTTTAAATTATCAAAAAGCTAATATTTATGGTGTTTTTTCCATAGAATTACCTCCCCATAAATATTAAAGGTTTTTTCGACATCGGCTAAAAACATATTTGTTACTATTCATTGAAAATTGTGTAATACGTTATTGCTTACCACCAATGCCTACTTTTGAAGGGTAGATATAATATACTAAGCACGGCGATACCTTATTTAAAGTGAAGCATATAAATTTAATTTTAAAAAGCTATCAATATTCAGAATTTCTATTTTAAATAGCCGTCTAAAATTAAATGGCTTAGCCGAAAATTACACCATCTTTACTTTAAACGAAGTTATCAAAACTTTATTGTTGAAGAATTATAGCAAAAATGGCTCAGTACCAAATCTTTAAATAATTTACAGGGTTGCTAAAAGACGTCATTACTTAATAATAAGTAAGACTTTTTTTAAACTTAGAACATTAAATTTAATCCAGGCTTTTAAATATTGAGTCAATGACGTATATTTATATTTTATTAATTCAAATTTCAACTTACAATGTTAATTTAAATTTTAAAAGTGTGTACAAATTTTCACTAGTTTTTTGTCTCCTTACCCAACGATCATTTGTAAAATAAACTTAAATGCAAACTCACATCATTTTCCATTTGGAAAAGTATTTCTATATCATTTTTTGAACAATTTAAATATTTTTAAAAGTATTCCCAAAATATTCTGTTGAATAATTGAAATATTTGAATATATTTACACGAGTGTTTAGTACAGATAAAATATTCGAAGATTTATAGAAAAAATGCAATATGTTATAAAGCAAAATATTTTCTATCATATTGCACAGCCGTTACTTTGGATTTATAATAAATAACATAATTTAACCATGAACACCAATATTTTGCACAATTATTCAACAAAGAAAAAAATGTCGGTGAGAACGCCGTTTGTTCAACTTTTGTTACTTCAAGCTTAGATTTGTTAGATCAGATGATGTGACTTTAATGTATTGCATGAACACATGTACGTACATTCATACAAGCACACACGCGCCAACGTGAAAGCTATAACATAACTTCATTTATATTATACGAAAATTATATATTTATCTGATGGTAACATTTGAATTACTTACGAATAAAACTAAAAAATTAAAAAAGATAAACAAAACGGTTTTTTAATGTTAACTATAAATATTTAGGAAAAAGTAGAAAACAATACGACAATAAAATAAATAAGGAAAAGGATTTATTTAATTAGTATAAGAGGAGCGTTTAAATGCACCGGCTGAGTAGCTCTACAAAGCAAAGCAAGGCTTCAAACAATGAATAATGCAAAGGATTTTGTCCTCTGAAGTCAAATGGACTTTTTTTTATTACTTTTATCCAAGATTTTTCACAGATTTTATTTTTATTTATATAATTACGTAAAAATAATTCCATTTTGATTTGATTTGTTCAACATAGTTTAGTTTTCATGAAATATTTTATAAAAAATACGTTTTTTGTCATAATTAATAATTAACTTTTACATAGAATATTTTAAGCTATGTTAGTTCACAAATAATTTTATAAAATGTTTTTTTATGATAATTTTAAATGCACTTTCATCGACATGGTAAACAATTAAAACGCCTATATATAGGCTACAGCATTGTCTTGTAAAAAATACATTTTACTGTATGTATGTATATATATATATATTTATATAAATATACATAAATATATATATAACAAATATTAGGCCTATGTGAGATATTTCATTTGATCAAATACAAAAATTTTATTTTTACAAATTTTATATCAAATGATTTACACTTGGTGACTTATAAATTAAATTACTACATTCCCCCAGATAGTTTTTCCTTGAAATTCAAACAGGCTTTCCCTTGCAACATAAAGTTTGAGAACAATGAAATAAAACTGCGAAACATTAAACATGAAAGGAAAAGAATTCATTTATCATGATAATAACATTTCCTTTTACGGTAAAGTTTTCAAAAAACTTTCCTAATTTTATACTTATTTATTCGTGCGGGAAAAATATTGACAATAGAACTGATATTTACTGTCAAATCTATGGACAATCTTTTTCTTATTTGTATTATAAGTTGTTAATTTGTTGGTATTAATTTTTCATTTCATGTTAAATACAATCTAAATTATGTTAACAAACTATTCAATTAGTTTTCATATTTTAAATAAACTTTAAAACTTCAGCTAGGCTTTGTTTTATTTTCCTCGGAATTTTGCATAACATTTGGAGAGAGAGAGAGAAAGTGAGACTGGAGAGAGAGAGAGAGAATCACTCAACCTTGAATACAAAACTTTTTAATGAAAATGAAAGTTTTTTTCTTCTTTTTCCTTCTTCTTCTCCTCCTCTCATTTCTTTTCCAGCTTCTGACGCCTCAATTTCGTTTTCTTCTTCAATGAAGTTTGAATCTTTATTTTAAAAAGTTCAAGTCCCTCAATTAGCTTTGCTAGAATGACTTCAATTTTGTAATTTCTTTTCAGCATTATATTTTGTATTTATGAGGAAATAACATTTTTAGTGTAGGCCTAATTATTCGAATTTTTTAAATTCAGTTTATATTTTTGTTTTTATAAATATTTTTGAGGATCTAAAATCATTTCTTGATGAAAAATTATTTTTGTATTCTATTACAAATGAAGCTTTTATATATTTTGAAAAACTGTATTTTTAATTATTAATTATTTTTAAAAACAAAAGTTTAACAATAGGACTACTTACACAGTTAGGTTTGTATTATAAATTAGTAAAACCATTTAGTACATTTTAATTTATTTAATTAACCTTTCATTATTAGTTTAATTTAATGTAAATAATAATAACAAAAATGTATATCTAGGGTGTGAAATAGAACACCCGGACGAGAGGCGTGCCGTGCATCTTTAAAAATAAATAATATTTAAAACAAAATTTTAGATAGCGAAGATTAGAAGGTAAAAACAAAACAATTTATTTCTTTCAAAGCTGTGTCAAACTACAAAAAACTTGAATTTATGATGTTATTCACCATAAGCATTACAGTTGTTTCGATAAAAAATGTTCTACTCAAAATATTAAAATAAGTTGACACTTAAATAATTTTAAAAAAAATATTTTTTTAACATCGTTCTACTTTTTTCGTAACTAAGAAACGGTTTTGTGGGAAACATTTGGTAAAAGGATGTTTTGGTTATAAGTATTGAAATGTTAATACTAAAATTATAATAAATAAAAAAATTCTGCCTTTCAACTTTTGTTGGTTTTTATGAAAATTTGAAATGTAGCTGCCATACCCACTACATTCATCTACTTTTCTACTCCTCTACAAGTAAGGAAACGTTCGCTGGAAAAAACTTCACCTGAGAAAATCTCAATTTAAAAAAAATTCATATACCGTATAAGAAACAAATTGTTAGAAAGATTTAGTTAGCAAATATTATACATTTTGTTTAAGAAATAGTATATATTTTTACAAAAAAAAAATCCTTTTTTTTATTCAAATGAGTTGAAGAAATATTAGAATCTTAAAGTTACAATAATATTTTTAGGCTTTTATTAATATTTTAATTTATTCGATTAAAATAAAATAAAAATCAAAAGCGGTTTAATACGTAAAGATTATTGAGGTGAAATAAACTAAATGTCAGGGTGCCAAAATTACACGAAGGTTATCTACTACATTTTGTTTAGTTTTATATGTTTGTTTATTCATATTTTACTTTATCTACCATTATATTTTTATGAACATAAGTCAGTATAGATAATAAACCAAAAAACTTATAAATAGTTATCGGCAAAGTACAAAAACATACCTAGTAGCTTACCACAGATAATTGAAACTATTTAAAGTGAACCACCTGTTCAGATCACGTGACTTACATCACGGTGACGTCACACCAGTTTCTAACGTCAGCAGGTTTACACCTACCTGGTTTAGATTCTTCAATTAATTGAACGTTAATCTCAACATAAAAATTAGCTATACTATTTTAGACCACCTTTGACGTTCGCTATTAAAAGGTCATTATTTTATTTTTATGTTATATGAGCGTTAATTGGCAACCGCACTGAACGGTTGCCAAATTATTAATAACGTTGTCTTTATTTATTTTTGTTGTGGTATACGAATGCTATTGCCTCGGAGATGAGGGCTTATAATTACAATGTTGGCAGAATAACCAACAATAAATGTTTAACATTAGACATATTTATTTAAACTCTATCCAAGAATTTTACTTTTGAAAAGTACTTTCGACTAAGTATTAATAACTCAACATAGTTTTGTAGTTATTTTTATCTTTCTTGGTGTTGTTTTTTTTCGTTTACGTTTACTTGAAATGTTTATAAATTTACAAAAGAAAGTTAAACGTATTAATATTATTTTATTAATTTTGATTTTAATATAATTTATACTTTTAATATCGATATACAAATAAATATGAAAACAAAAGAAATTTGTATATGTTAGTCTATAATATTTGATGGAAAAAATAAAGTTTTTCAGAACAGACGTACAGTATTTATGACTGACAATGACATACTCAACTGACAATATCTGTATCGTGATAATGATGACAAATAGACGTTTTGCTGCATTAAATATCCAACATTTATAGACTTTGGAGAGCAGTGATAAAACAAAGTTTTTACATTTCTCATTTCCACAAAACCATTTGGGTATTATTATTCTTTCTTCTTAATTCGACACATACACTAAGGATTAAAAGTAATTAATTACAATTATTATTTTTTTTGTTGAAAGGTTAAAATCTTTGTTAGTTTTTATGTTTTTATACAAACTCAAAGAAAAGCTCAAAGAATTCAAAATAAAATTGGTAATTATGAATATTAAATTATTTTAACGAACTTCAAAATTGATTAAATTTATAAAATTAAGTTAATTTTGTATTTTATAACAGAAATATTTTAAAGGTCAAAAGAATATCAATTATCTAACTTTTATTGTTTTAGTCTTTGATCTCGTTTATTTTCATTCTCCTTTTGTTTGAAACACATTTCGTAAACAATATTTTATTTTTATCAATACTATTTTACATGCATTGTGATGTTGCTATTGTTTATATTTTGTCAACTTGTTATATAACTGAAATCGTAAAGTATAACATGTGTATACGTAACAGGAAAGCATATTTCTCAATCAACAAACATTAAATAAGTTTTAAAAACGAACTTATGTTATACATTTTTGGATGCAAGTATCGATTCTAGCCACAATTAATAAGTTATATATTCTTTAAATATTTTGAAACTATTTCCTTTTAAACAAACATTTATACAAACTTTATCTCAACTAACTATTTTGTTTCATCGTGCTTCAAACCCTTGTTCAACGTCCTAAATATACCAAACTAACTTAAAATTATTTTTTGTATTCATTTATTTTAACTTAAAATCTTTTCAAATAATATGAATATTGTTAAAGTCGGTTAATTTGACTAAATAAAACAAAATAAATAAATAAATAGATTAATTAAAAGCCATTTTAATAAATATTTGAGTGACATTTTATATAAGTGATATAATAGTTTTAATTATCACAATTAATTAATTTTGTACAATTCCATTATTAATTTAATTAATTAATTATTTTCTAATTTAAATCATAATATCGTGATTGGTATTATTATTGTTTTATTATTTATTTACTTCTATGTTCAACATTCTGAAAGATTGAAAGAGTGTTTTATTGTCTCGCCCCCTTTAAGGTGATTTATATTATTTTGTTCCTGGCCAAAATATCAAAACTTTTGAAACGATGTTGTCATTTTTGAGTTTTCATGATTGGTAACTTCATTTTTTACCTATCCAAAAGATAGAAGTAAACATTTTGCTGCGTATTTTTTAGTTTTATAAAAATGTATTGCAAGAGTTTTAGTGACTGAAGTGTTAGACAATTTTGAATAATTTATTTTTTGTTTTATTTGTTTTTTGTTTAATCATGTGTTAATCTTTTAATGACAGATATTTTTTAGTTATATAGTTATCAGGTCTAAATATATTTTATAAACAGAGACTGATAATAATCCTATAGAACATAAACCGTAAGCAAGTTAAAAATACAATAATATGATTTGTACGCCTTGTTTTGCTAAGGCATTAATACAAAATTTATGTTTAAACAAAAAAACGTTTTTTTAAAATGAAAACCATTAATAAAACCATTCATTAATGCAATTACTCTTTTATAGCTCATCAAGTTGCCTAAAATGTTGAGTGCAACTGGAGAGGATGTTAATTCCCAGCTGTTTGTAATAGAAGCCGTTGGCATTGTAGTCACAAACGTACAAATTATCATGATTTTGCTTAATAAGCAGTTTTGCGGAATTTGTCGGGTATTAACTTCGTTTTTTTTGTTCATTTCCATGGAATATTTTTTTCTCTCAAATATTTTATATTAAAGAGTTTTCATGCTACGATTTTTGTGTTTAACATAAAGTTCTGCAATTTCGATGACAGCTTTACTGGTTCTTTTTCCATATTTTATGAAGATGTGACATTTAATTGTAAAATTACAAATTTGCAATCTTTTTTAAATAATATAACTTACATATTTACAAAATTTAAATTTACAACTTATCAGTTTGTTTTGATAATTTTTTTTCTTAATGAATATCATATTAAAATTTTGATGTTGCTGTTCTAATTTGTTTTTCTCCTTTTTATACCTTAACTAGTTGCCTTATGGCTGTCTTATGTTCTTCAACAATCATGGTCACCTTTGTCTGACTTTTCTGTTCATTATCGTTTCTATATATCGGTTTTAGTTTTCCGTTGTCGTCGTTGTCGCCTGCATCCGTAAAATCATTAGTATTAAACAGCTGCAGAACTATCAACAGTTTGTTTTAACCTTCCAGTTAATTTTGTCGAAAAATAATTGTTTTTCAAAAATTAATATTTACATATTTATAGTTAAAAAGACACGTTTTCGAGCAAATATTTTAAGTTTTTTGTTTGAAGAGTTAAAAAGGTTTATTGAAGAAAAGTTGTTTCTCATGACCATCTAACCAAAACACTCAGGAGTAAGAGTAATGTTTTTCAAAAACCTATATTTATGAAACTATAGCCAAATACAGTATTTTGTAAGTTTAAAGAAATTCAACAAAAGTTACAGATTGCCCATAATCTATGGCTATTTTATCTCCGTCCCAAGAATTCATATAAAAAACTTTCTGTACAAGTGTTTGGTTTTTCAAAAATTTTATTATAATAGTCAGATTAATATTATTTTTGGACAAACATTACATAGTTGAAATACAATACAGTTCATAAAGCAACACACTGTTTCCAGTCATGTTGATTAAATCTTCATTGAGGTGTAGCGTAGAATAAAATCTACTTCTGGCGTTACCAAAAAATATAAGTTTTGAATAACTTGCCATGATTGCTTTTTTGTTATATCTATAAATGATAATTCTGTTTTAGTTCTTCCCTTATCCATAGTTTCAATATACTTCTAATTCGTTATTTAAATGATAAATTTACGAATATTTATTGTGCAGTTTGCAAACAAATAGTTTCATACTATAAATAATGTTAAAGTAAAATCTATAAAATCAAAATAGTTCCCCCTTAAATATTGCATTAAGTGAAATATGCAATGAAGTTCCCGCAGGTTTATTCATGTATGCTTGAAAATATTTTTGGTTTTTCTCTCTTTTTTCTTTATTACGAAGCGCCTGATAGGTTTACACTTGTCAGTCATTTAAAAGACTAAAAAAATTGCATAGCATTAAAAAATAAATAAATCAATCATGACAAAACATTAACTTTAACGAATAATTTATTCTTATCTGCCTGCATTATTCAACATTAGTTATTAATGAAGCGTTGTTTAGTAACATTTTACATAAGAATGAATGTATTTGAATCAATCAATATAAACTTATACAAGTCATTACAACTGACATGTAAAGATGTGAATTAACATGTCGCATAAATGATTATGTATGCAAATGACTTCTGTTATCACATTTGAATAACAAACATGGCAGAAAAATGATGTTTCCAGTTGTTGGAGCTGGACAGGATATTTATTTTAAACAACGAGAATCTAATTATGTGAAATTAATTCAAAATAATTATATAATGATTAGCATAAAATGAAAGACTTTTTGCCATAATTGAATCAAATCAGATCAATCGAATAAATTTCAGCTATTTTTATGCAGATATAAAACAACTCTCGCTTCATTACATTACAGTAATAATTATTAATATTTTGAATTGTTTGCACCTTGTTAGTTTTCACTGAAATAACAAATCGTGGAGGTATTAAAACTTCAATCAAGTTAAATGTAAAATAAATGTAATTATTATTGCACTATTGTGCATTAAATATTTTTTAGGTTAAAACAAATCGAATAAACTTCTGTTTGTAACTGGTTTCAAAAACAATATTTTATAAATTGTTTTTAATGGTATGTCGATCTTTTTATATTCGTTTAAATAAAGCCCTAACTTTTTTTTAAATATTTTTTAGTTTGTTCAATAGCATTTTTTAAATCAAACTTTCATTGTTTTGTTTAAAAAATCAGTTATGGTAGAACTTCATTTATCTTTAAATATTTATTTATAAACAATTTATGCTCAAAATTTAAATCTATGTTTTTAATTAACATTTAATCATTACATATTGCTTTATTAATCATACAGCTCACTAAAATTCATTTAACATAATTATCGTTTATATTGAAAGAATTAATTTACTAGAATTTAATTGTATTTATTATCAAAAATTAGATGAAATTTCTCTCATTTAGATATAATGACCTTTAATTTCTGTTTTAAGAGTTAATAATAAAAAGTTAATAAACGGTTAATCAAAATAATTCGAAAATTATCTTTGCGTGTTTATTTTTTGTTTCTCTTTCCAGCGCCATTTTCTTTTTTCGTCTTCTTCATTTCAGACGTTAAATGAGGTGCACGATAATTACCATTTTTTCTGGATTGTTTAACCCAATTATATTTATACGTTGTTTATTGTCATGTTATAAATAAGTTTAAACAATATAATTGAATATAGATATGTTTAATATAGCCAACTTTATATTGGTATATATTTTCCAATATAAAATAAATAAAAATGTTTTTGGGTGAATTCAATTGTGTAACAACTTCAAATTTCCAATGCATATTAATAAGAACTTTGAACCTGAATTTTCTCCATTTAATCTTTTCAATTAAAATTTCTTTCAAAACCTCATTAGGTAAATTATTCTAAATTATCTTATTAGATGCAATTACTGGTTCTGCTTTTCAGATTCGTCTTTAAAACTGTTTTGGTATATTTATTGTCAGTCTTTTATATATGAAAAGTACAAGAAATTGTACTTTAATCCTTCATTTGTTCTTTGTCTTAATTTACTCACTGTAAAACTTTATCAATTTTGTAGAATGTTGTTCATTTTACATTAATGTTTTTAGACTTGTACTTAATTGAAAACAATATTAAAATACAATTAAACATTTGGTGTCACATTTATTAGCAGTATTAAAGTTAAAAGTTCTGAACATAAAATATAAATTTTCAGAAAAAAAAAATACTTATTGACATCATTATCAAGAAGTTACAACAAAACTTCCTTTCATAATCATAATAAATTTTATCTCGATCTTTTACTTTCATAAAATTTAGAAAATAAAATCATCGTTTTTATATTTATACAAGATATTTTTAAAGCTGACTTTAGTTTTAACTTTTTTGAAATATATATTTTGAAAGCTGATTTTGTTTTTTATTTTTATTGTAACATGGGTATATTATTAAAGCTGATATTATTTTTTATTTCTAAAGAGTAAAAGCCTTAAAACATCTAGCTCCTAGGTCTGTTACATAAACACAATATAAAAGAATAATAATAATAATAATTAATGGCATTTATATAGCGTAAAATATAAATTAAAATTTACTCAAATGAGCTTTAAAATTTAAGGTTAAAACACATATATAATTAAAAGCTATAACTCAAAAACTAATAAAACATTTAATTCGTCAAAAAGATAGATTTTAAAATTTAAGGTTAAAACACATATATAATTAAAAGCTATAACTTAAAAACTAATAAAACATTTAATTCATCAAAAAGATAGATTTTAAAATTTAAGGTTAAAACACATATATAATTAAAAGCTATAACTTAAAAACTAATAAAACATTTAATTCATCAAAAAGATAGATTTTAAAATTTAAGGTTAAAACACATATATAATTAAAAGCTATAACTTAAAAACTAATAAAACATTTAATTCATCAAAAAGATAGATTTTAAAATTTAAGGTTAAAACACATATATAATTAAAAGCTATAACTTAAAAACTAATAAAACA
>JARUHE010114241.1:0-14737 GCA_031471125.1 Archaeomysis grebnitzkii
AGTATGTACTCTTTTGGCCAAATTTTGGATGTGGAATGTACTCCCACAACCCAAAATAAAAAAATGACACCCTGCCCTGAATGTGACAATATGTTTGATATTTCTTCCATATGAAATATGGAGGCGGGCTAAACTGAACTCTGAAGTATTACCGAGAATTATCCTTTATAATTACCAAAACTGGATAATTTAAAAAAGTGAAAATAATTTTTGGCACCCTGCCTTTACAATACTATTTTAAAATTGAACCAATGTATTTAAAACACACAACTCAACATTTGCACATCTAATTTCCATTATTAGCAATAATTGACAACTGAACAATTAATCAGTAATTTTAAAAAGTATTTTTATAAAAAATTTTCACCAGTGCCAGTGACTGCCACACTGCTCACTAATTAAAATAACAAAATTTAACACATTTTATACCTTGCGACAATAAAGATGTAACACTATTCACAAAATGTTCAAGTGGAGATGCCATATTGATATAGTTTTGAATTTGTTTGATCATTTACACTAAAAATATTTCCATTTCATTATTTTTAGGTTCTAATGGTAAAAATTATTGCTGGTCTTTTGTTGACAATTATTTTTTCAGTACATATTTGGTGCTTCACTTCAATACTGAAATTTTTTCTTCGCCACTGGTTGAGTTTGATTTTCAATCAAGATCAATCTAGATCAGTGGTTCTTAACCTTTTTTCTCCAACTCCCCACTTTTTAGTGAGCCAGCTCTACATTCCCCACTGCAGCCTCGGTTGGCATCGGTTGGTCCCATAAATTCTCCATTCTCTATTGAACCTTGAGACTGCAGTATTGGAAAGGGATATGAAACGATTCGTTATTTCTTTTCAATTTATTGGGAAAATGAAAACAAACAAAAAATGCAACACTACAAGGGTTAATGAGATTTCTGCATTTGTTTTGCTTCCACTTTTGAAATGGCGCAATGCAAATCAGATGCAAGGTCAATCAGGCGGTTTCCCGATTTAGTTTTCATCTGAACCATGCTCGAAAACGCAGACTCACACTGGCACGTGGAAGGAAATGCAACCAGTAGTGAGGATGCGAACCATATATAGTAGTCCAGAATGCATTCACGCTTTTCTCTGCAAAAACTGTCTTTGCTGCGGAGTCATGCACCAGGTCAAGAAGCTGTTCTTCAATGTCTTCTGCTTCCTTCGGGAAGTTATCAACTCGAAAGCTAAAGGGGTGCCTCACGAACTCTAATATTTGGTAGTCTTTTTTGAAGTCCAGTAAATACCGCTGAAACTCGTCCAGCAGCCTGTTGAGGTGGATGACTTATTCTTTCTTGAGAGCGTCGCTGACGCCACCAGCAGTCTTGCTGATGCTGACCAACGTTGGAAAGCCGTTGCACTGCGGCCAGTCTCGAACTTGCCTCGCCACAGCTCAAGTTTTGAGACGAAAGCGTTCACTTTTTCGCGATGCCCGATTATATCGGAATCCGCGCCATGTAACTTGTGGTTAAGCTCATTCAGGTGACTGAACATGTCCGCGAAAATGCCAATCTGCACTGGAATGCCTCATCGGAAATCGCAGCTTTCAGATCATCTTTGTTCCTTTCTTGCAAAAATTGTGTAACCTCGGGGAGTAAATGCATAAGCCGATTTAACATGTTGCCCTTCGACAACCAGCGTACGCCAGTGTGGAACAGCAGTCCTTTGTAGTCGGATTCCAAATCCTGGCACAACCGTCGAAATAGTCGACAGTTGAGGGCGCTTGTTTTGACAAAATTCACAACCCTGATTGCCGTGTCAAGCGTTTCTTTGAGCGGTTGTGTCATCATCCTTGATGCGAGCGCTTCTCGATGTATGATGCAGTGCTGGGTCACCACCTTGGGATTCTTTTGCTTCAGTAGTTTCGCTAATCCAGACCTCGCACCCATCATAACAGGAGCCCCATCTGTGCAGGCATGGACGAGCTTGCCCCAGTCCAATCCTTCCTCCTCGAAAAAGTCCTCGACAAGCTACATGACGTCGGCGGCTTGGGTTGTTGTTTTCAGTGGACGGCAAGACAGCAAGTCTTCTTCGATGCTCTGGTCGTGAACATTGAACGCAGTCAATGAAATGAAAGGTCATCAGACAATCCTGTTCGGTGACTCCTGAAGTCATTGACTAAACTTGACTTGACTTAACATTGCTGAAGAGGTGTTTCACTGTGGCAAACCATAGACTTAGTTATATTACGTCTATGTGGCAAACCAATTAATGTGTCACTGTAAAAAATTGAAAACAAGTCTATAAAATAACAATTTAAGTTATTTTATACATATTGTGTACAACAAAAGTTGTCTTTACTGAACTTTTGCATAATTGAATATAAAATAAAAGAAAATGAAAATTACTGTCAATTAGCAAACTTTATTAAAGTTTAAGTTAATTTAATTATTTTGTTAAAACCCTTATTAAAAATTTACTTTTATTTTACCTAGTTAATAAACTTGTTTTGTTTTCAAAACTACACTTTGACACATTTTAAATGTTTTTTACTTCTGATTTACACACAATTATAACAATTTTATAAGACTATTTAAATCATTTATCCATTGGATCATAAACACATTGTACTTTTACATTCTATTTTATAGAGGTCATATAATGATACAATGCTAAAATATACCAACACAGAGACGTTAAAATTGATTTATTATAATCAGTACAAAAATAACTTGAACAATTGATATGGCGAAAAAATTTTTTTATGAGCAGCGCAGAGTATTAATTAGGATGAAAAAGAACAAGAAAACAAACATTCTTGATTGAAAAATGAAGCTGGACTGTGTAATGGTTGATTATCTTGATCAGACATTCACTCCAGCCTTGTATTTGCCAAACATTATCCTATTGAGTCCTATACGTCAATAACATTCAATGTGATTCGATACGATACAATCTGACCCGATTCACTATGAACATATATATGATTTTTCAGACAAGTCGTATGGTTCGTTAAATATATATATATATAGTTAAAATAGCTTTTCCCCTGTTCGGGGTTTCTTCTGTTCATTGCATTCCTCTTTTCTGTCACTTATCACCTGTTTTCCGGCCTTCCCCGTCTATGTGAAAATTTCAATCACCTGCAAAGATAATTATTAAACATAATCAATATCAAACTACAATCGAAGGGCAATTACATGGTCAATGTATAAACAATGTCATCCAAATATTGTTCGAATTTGAATCAGACCATTATCTGGCTGAAAATCAAAACAATAATGAAAATTGCAAGGCTGTTCGGCCATCTTGAATAGAAAGGATGTGCGTATGAATGTATACACACACAAACATTAGTATCATCACATGCATATATACTTTTTTCGTCCATACAAAAATGCAATTGTAAGGACAAACAGACATTAGTTTAATTAAAACCTTATATAACTCAAGTTTGTACAGTCATACATGTGAGTAGTTAGCAATTGTAAAACTCTAAATTTGTATAAATGTAATACTAAATAACATATTTGTATAAATAAAAAACTTATAATTATACATGTTGATGTCATACCTTATAACAGTGTACACCTAGTTGTGGATAAAAATGACTAAATTCCAATGTGATGTAGTATTTGGAGATAATCTGATGTCCTTCAGGAGCGGAATTGTGTTATTTTATATGATTGACAAGTCGGGTAACAAAATAACTGTTATTAAATTTGTATTCAATGTATTTCTATGAAAAATAATTCCTTACATTAATGCTCCCAAAAATATTTTTACCGTTATAGAAAGTACAACATTTTAAGAAATAAAACATATAAAAACTGTATAGACGTATTCGAAGAAAATATAAAGAAACCATACAAACATTTTTAGAAAGCCAAAACAAAATTTTAAGCATACTATATAGTAAAGATTTAGAGAAAATCATATAGAGAAATTTGAGAAGATCAAGAAAATAGTTTGGAAACCATGCTATAAAGTTAGAAAAAATATATATAAAAACAACTAAAAAAAAAACACGACTAAAAACGAGTAAACAAATTGTAATTTTTTTGTTAGGTTTGAGAAAGGAACGTTTTTTCAATTTTTAAAATTCGGTTCAGTTTGTTCTGCTTTTAATTTAACTAATTAAAATATTTTAATCTCAATAATTGTTATTATCTATATTTCAATAACAAGCTTAATCAAACACAAAGGCGAATGTAAAATATAAAACGATTACAATGTTAAACTAAAATGTTTTATTATCGAAAGAATAAAATAGAAAACGATTATAATGTTGAACTAAGATGTTTTAGAATCAAAAAAATAAAATAGAAAGCGATTACATTGTTGAACTAAAATGTTTTAGTACCAAAATAATAAAATATAAAACAATTACAATATTGAACTAAAATATTCTAGTATCAAAACATTAACATATAAAACAATTAAAATGTTTAACTAAAATGTTTTAGTACATAAACAATCAATTTAAAACTATTGCGGAATATTGAACTGAAATGTTTAAGCATCAAAAGAACAAAATGTAAAACGATTACAATATTGAACTAAAATATCTTAATATACAAAAATAAAATAATAAAACGATTAAATTTTGGAGCTGAAATGTTTTATTATAAAATAAGAATATACAACTATTACAATGTTGAACAAAAATGTTTTAGTATGAAAACAATATACACAATGTTGAAATCAATGTTTTTTATAAATATGTTTTTTAATATAGTTTATAGCTTAGTAGCTCTAATTTCAAAATTTACAACATATCCTACGAAGAAAATTTAATGATTTATGTACTTCATTATTGTTTATTCAGTTCAATTTCGTTCTATTCATCTCGAAAAATGATTAAGCTGTATAAAATTTTGTATTTTAAAGTTACATTTCACTTTACTTTTAAAAAAATACGATAGTTTTTCTATCATTATTGCTATGAATAATTATTCCATTATTATCTTTCATTTTTTTAAAGTGCTAATTCTTGAACCAATATTACTACTTTTCGGTAATATTATTCCCACAAACTAGTATTATTATGCGTTTTTAAACATTATTACCACAAAAAGTAATAGTAAATATTTTTGTAAATTAATGACAATAATAATTCGAGGCACACCCATCCACACCACTTCCTATAAGAGGCTTTGTGACGCTGCCAGCCTTCGGGTCACAGACCTGTCTGTCGGATGACGTTGTTCAGAGTATGCAAGAATTTCGTTAATTAATTTAAGCAAAATTCGTAAATTTAGTAAACTTTTTCGTAAATTTGGTAAACTTTTTCGTAAAAATGGTAAGCTTTTTCGTAAGTTTGGTCAAACCTTTTCGTAAGTTTGGTCAAATATTTTTAGTAAATTTGGTCAAATTTTTCGTAAATTGGGTAAACATTTTTCGCAAATTTGGTCAAACTTTTTCAAAAATTTGGTCAAGCTTTTCGTAGGATTGGTCAAATGTTTTAGTGAATTTGGTCAAAGTTTTCATAAGTTTGGTGAAATGTTTTAATGAATTTGGTAAACTTTTTCGTAACTTGGTCAAATTTTCATCAAATGTTTTAATGAATTTGGTAAAATCTTTCGTAAATTAAGTAAACTTTTTTGTAATTTGGTCAAACTTTCCATAGATTTAGTCAAATTTTTTAGAAAATTTGGTCAAATTTTTTCGTAAATTGGGTAAACATTTTCGTAAACCTGATAAACGTTTTCATAAACTAGGTAAGGTTTTCGAAAATTTGGTAAACTTTTTGGTAAATTTGATAAACTTTTCCTATATTTGATAAGTTTTTCATAAATTTGGCAAACTTTTTCGTAAATTTGGTAACATTTTTTGTAAACTTGATAGACATTTTCGCAAATTTGGTAAACTTTTTCGTAAACTTCGTAATTTTTTTCGCGAATTTGATAAAGTTTTATCGTAGGTTAGGTAAATTTTTACGAAAATTTGATAAAACTTTTTCGGAAATTTGGTAAATTTTTCCTGGATTTGGTAAGATTTTCGATAAGTTTGTAAACCCTTTTGATCAATTTTCTATTTTTTTTTGTTAATCTGAGCAAAAAGGTTGATTTCTTAAAGTCTATTATATTACGTTCGGTTGTGTTATGGCTAGGTTAAGGTAAATATAGTCTATGATTAAGTTAAGGTAAAGTTAGGTTGTGATTCAACTAGGTAAATTAGATATACTGTATGTATAAGATATATAAATCAAATCAAATTAATGAGTTTATTAGGCTCTCCAACAAAAATACATACTCGTATACATATTTTTAAGAAATTTCAAAAAAACAATTACATTCTGCTTAGAAGTTTATCTGTTTTATAAATATAATTTCATAATAAGTATTTTGTTTGACAAACATAATTTTTTATTTGAGATAGCCTAAATTTAAAGTTATTTTCCAGGTTATAAATACTCACTAGACTGACTAATGCAAACTAAGGTTGATTACTCATAATGTATTCTAAGGCTTTGAAGAATGAAAAGTTAATTAAATGTTATAATACGAAGATTTATTTTCAAAGGGAACGTTTTTTTTGTTTTATTTGGAATTATGTCTCACTGGACCAAGTTGTAACTGCCAGCCAGTTGGAATGTTGTTCCGATCCAATTACTAGCCAGACCAAAGTTTGTTTTATTGAATAAGCATCTCTTGCTGCGAATCGCATTGTTAATGTTTGCATGCAAGCATAGACATTCTTGTGTGCATACATTTACATGTGACATACCTTAACGCATATCTACGTGTATGCTTACTCATGTTTATGTATAGATAATACATATACATTCGTGCATACACTTACACATATAGATGTTCCTAAATATCTACATACATACATACATACATACATACATACATATACGCACAAAAAAGAATCACACAAGGCCATTTGAATGAGATAAAAATCAAAGCATGTGAGTGCTTGTCCATGCATTCAATGTTGACCTCAACTAATTGAATTATTTTTTTCATTTTTTCTTTCTGGAACTGCAAAAGTGGGGCGCCGCAGTTGGTCAAAAGTGGAGCGCCGCGGTTGGTCTAAATTGGGCCGTTGTGGTTGGTCATTGGTGATGCAAAGCCAAATATTGACTCCACCTAGAGCATTATCGCTACTCCACCCAAGTCGAGGTTGCGGCTGCAATGAACCAAATTAATCCTTTGACAAAGGTGTGATTTTTTATTTTTATTTCCATTAATTGATTCAACATCAAAATCATTTTTAAAATGGCAAAATCTAATTAAATTATGTTTTTATGTCAATTAATTAAAATGATAAAATTTAAATAGATTATGTTTCAAATAGTTTTAAATTAATAAATGTTGCTTCACTTTAAACTTCCTTTGATCATTCTTTTACTTTTTTAAAGCAATTGAGTTATGATAAAAATTTGTTCGACCCTACTTTGTTTACAAGCTATTAATTTCATCAAAAAAATCTTACCTCGAGTTTTTATTTTATATAAAAATAGTTCAACCTTTCAACCAATTGTTTTAGGTTATTAACTTTACTAAAGTTAACCTAAACGAACCGATGCCTAAATTGACAGTTGCCTGAAAGAGAGATTGGTTGTCTAAGAAGAAGCTGGTTGCCTAAAAAAGAAGTTGGTTGCCTAAAAAATACCTTTTTCCTAAAAAAGAAGTTGGTTTCCTAGAAAACAAATTGGTTTTCTAAGAAAGAAGTTGGTTGCCTAAAAAAAGTAAGTTTCCTAAAAATGAAGTTGGTTGCCTAAGAAAATAGTTTTCTTAAACAGAAGTTGGCTGCTTAAAAAAGAAGTTAGTTTTCTAAAAACAAAGTTGGTTGTCTAAAAAATAAATGAGTTTCCTTAAAAAAGTTGGTTGCCTAAAAAGAAGCTGGTTGCCTGAAAAAGAAGTTGGTTGCCTAAAAAATGTTTTTTCCTAAAACAGAAGTTGGTTTCCTAAAAAATAAATTGATTTTCTAAAAATAAGTTGGTTGCCTAAGAAATAGTTTCCTAAAAAAGAAGTTGGTTGCCTAAAAAAGAAATGTTTCCTAAAAAAAAGTTGATTGCCTAAGAAAGAAATTGGTTTCCTAAAAAGAAATTGTTGCCTAGAAAAAAATTAGTTTCCTAAAAAAGAAGTTTGTTGCCTAAAAAATAAATTGGTTTCTTTAAGAAGAAGTTGGTTGCCTAAAAAGGAAATTAGTTTCCTAAAAAAGAAGTTGGTTGCCTAAAATAAATGAGTTTATTAAAAAATAGGTTGGTTCCCTAAAAAAGAAGTTAATTTCCTAAAAAAGAAGCTGGTTGCCTAAAGAAGAAATTATTTTCCTAAAAAAGAAGTTAGTTGCCTAAAAAAGAAATTAGTTTCCTAAAAAAGAAGTTGATTGCCTAAAAGAGAAATTAGTTTCCTAAAAAAAGAACTTGGTTGCCTAAAAAAGAAGTACGTTTCCTAAAAATAAAGTTGGTTGCCTAAGAAATAGTTTACTAAAAAAGAAGTTGTCTGCTTACAAAAAGTAGTTTTCTATAAAAGAAGTTGGTTGCCTAAAAAAGAAATTAGTTTCCTAAAAAGAACTTTCTTGCCTAAGAAAGAAATTATTTTCCTAAAATAGAAGTTGATGCCTAAAAAAATATTTTCCTAAATAGAAGTTGGTTGCCTAAAAAAAAGTTAACTTTTTAAAAAAGAAGTTAGTTGCATAAAAATAAATTAGTTTCCTAAAAAAGAAGTTGGTTGCCTAAAAGAGAAATTCGTTTCCTAAAAAAAGAAGTTGGTTGCCTAAAGAAGAAGTAAGTTTCTTAAAAAAGAAGTTGGTTACCTGAAAAACAAATTATTTTTCTAAGAAAGAAATTGGTTGCCTAAAAAAGAAATTAGTGTTCTAAAAAAGAAGTTGGTTGCCTAAAAGAGAAATTAGTTTCCTAAAAAGTTGGTTGCCTGAGAAATAAATTGGTTCCGTAAAAAAAAAATTGGTTGCCTAAAAATTAAATTAGATTCCTAAAAAAGAAGTTGGTTGCTTAAAAAAGAAATTGGTTCCCTAAAAAGAAATTAGTTGCCGAAAAAAGATATTAGTTTCCTAAAAATGAAGTTGGTTGCCTAAAAAATAAGTATTTTCCTAAAATAGAAGTTGGTTGCCTAAAAAAGAAATGTTTTCCTATAAAAAAGTTGGTTGCCTAAGAAAGAAATTAGTTTCCTAAAAAATAAGTTGGTTGCCTAAAAAAGAAGTTAATTTCCCAAAAAAGAAGTTGGTTGCTTAAAAAATAAGTATTTTCCTAAAATAGAAGTTGTTGCCTAAAAAAGAAGTTATTTTTTAAAAAAAGAAGTTAGTTGCCTAAAAAGAAATTAGTTTCCTAAAAAAGAAGTTGGTTGCCTAAAAGAGAAATTAGTTTCCTAAAAAAAAAGAAGTTGATTGCTAAAAAAGAAGTTGGTTGCCAACAAAAAAAATAGTTCCCCAAAAAATAAGTTGGTTGCCTAAAAAAGAGATTAGTTTCTTAAAAAAGAAGTTAGTTGTCTAAAAAAGAAATTAGTATCTTGAAAAAAGAAAGTGGTTGCATAAAAAAGAAGTTAATTTCCTAAGAAAGAAGTTTGTTGCTTAAAAAATAAATTAGTTTCCTAAAAAAGAAATTGGCTGCCTAAAAAATAAACCAGTTTCCTAAAAAAGAAGTTGGCTACCTAAAAAAGAAGTTAGTTTCCTAGAAAAAAAGTTGGGTGCCTTAAAAAAGAAATTAGTTTCCTAAAAAGGAAGTTTTTGCTTAAAAAAGAAATTAGTTTTCTAAAAAAGAAGTTGATTTCCTAAAAAAAGAAGTTGGTTGCCTAAAAAAGAAGTAAGTTTCCCGAAAAAAGAAGTTGGTTGCCTAGAAAGGAAATGAGTTTCCTAAAAAAATTGGTTGCCTAAAAAAGAAATTGATTTCCTAAAAAAGAAGTTGGTTGCCTAAAAAATAAATTATTTTCCTAAAAAAGAAGTTGGTTGCATAAAAAGAAATTACTTTCCTTAAAAAGAAATTGGTTGCCTAAAAAAGAAACTAGTTTCCTAAAAAAGAAGTTTATTGTCTAAAAAATAAATTCGTTTCCTAAAAAAGAAGTTGGTTGCCAATAAATAACTTGGTTTCCTAAAATAGAAGGTGGTTGCCTAAAAAACAGTTCCCCAAAAAAGAAGTTGATTGGTTAAAAAAGAAATTAGTTTCCTTAAAAAGTAGTTGTTTGCCTAAAAAAGAAATTATTTTCCTACGAAAGAAGTTGGTTGCTTAGGAAATAGTTTCCTAAAAATAAATTTGTTGCATAAGAAAATGGTTTCCTGAAAAATTAAGTTGGGTTGCTTAAAAAGAAGTTGGCTGCTTAAGAAAAAGTTGGATGGCTATAAAAAAAAATCGTTTCCTAAAAATGAAGTTGGTTGCCTAAAAAAATTGGTTTCTTAAAAAAGAAGTTGTTTGCCCAGAAAAGAACTTCCTTTCCTAAAAAAGAATTTGGTTGCCCTAAGAAACATTAGTTTTCCAAAAAAGAAGTTGTCTGCCTAAAAAATAAATCAGTATCTTAAAAAAGAAGTTGGTTGCCTCAAAAAACTATTTTGTGATGAACGCCTATCATCAAAATTATTTCACATTGGTACAATGTGATACGAGTTTCATTGAATCACAAGAAAATTGATTGAATCAATAAAAAGTGTTAACTGTTAACAAAGGTTAGTGAATTTGATTATGCCAATCTTTACTATCTTTAATATAACACGTTAGTCAAGTGCTGACAGTGTATAATAGCGACCTATGTTTAGTTCATGAAAGTAAATTGAATAAAATACTAAAAATGAGTATGATTTAGACTAATTTTTCAACTTAAGTATGGTTAAGTCAAGGTTATTCTGCACGCTTGTATTACACTAACATACACTTTTTGCAATATTATAGTTGGACAATTCGAGGAGGACTAAATTTGATAGATTTTCAACTAACATTTATGTTTATATATTAAATTCAAATATTAAGGACACAATTGCTTAGTTTAGCTTTTGAAAACAGGGTTTCTGTGTTACTTTTTTAAAGTTGACCTTAAATGAAAAAAGAATTAACAAATTTAAGATCACTCATTGAAATTTGACAGAAGTCTAAATCGGAATCTGATCTAAACTGGCTATAAATAATAAATGAAAAACACGAAAACACGTGGATGGTTTGAAAGCCACATTTGATTGATAATATCTAGAAAAGAACTAAAAGCTGAAAGCTTGACAAAGGAATACAATTTTCTTTCTAAATATTTTCTTGCTTAGAGGAACAATTAGATATTTTCTTTCTCCAACTGACAGGCCTAGCTTCTTACAGTTACATATTAACAATGCAATTGTTACAAAAAAACTTTGTTAGAAGATAACACAAAGCTTAAGCAAATATCATTAAGCATTATAATTATAGTTTTTTTCATCAGCAGCATTCTTATGTTCCAAAAACGACCAAAACATAAAAAGCTGTATTTTAATGCAAATAATAAAGGAAATAAAAGTAAAAAGTTAACCCAAGTATTGAAAGACGTGTAAACTAGAACGGATGAAAGGATTGAAAAGCGTGTAAAATAGGTGCAACAAATAAAGGATAATGCTTAGCGGTGTGTGCATTGAGTGAATTATAACGTAACCTTAAAATCACATGAATTCAAAACCAACCTCACATCATATTCTGAAGTGATCGGTGACACTCTCATCCAAGTTTTCCCCATTAAAATTTTTAGGAAAATACTCTGAAAAAGTTAACATGTTATCCAGCGATAAAATAAACAAATCAAAAATAAAATAATTAGTCTAGTTAAAAAAATAGTTTTTACTTTCTTAGAACTTGAGAAATATAAATTATTAAAAAAAACATCATTATAGCAATTAAAACTTTGTCTTTTCAAATAAACTTTTTGAAACGTGTCAAGTTTTAATTTATCGAAAACTAATTGATTTTTAAAATATCAGTGATTTTGTTTGCAAATTAGTGATCCTAATTTTTTTGGATTTTGTGAAACAAAAAAAAACATTTTTTATTTTCATTGAATGGAAAAAGAAATTCTGTTCTGTAACTGAGGCAACAAGGGTGAGTTTTGTGACCTGTGCTTCAATATTTTCAATTTAATTTTAATTTCAATATTTAACTAAATTAATTATTGAAATTAAAATTAAATATTTAGTTAAATTAAAATTAAATATTTAATTAAATTAAAATTAAATATTTATTTAAATTAAAATTAAATATTTAATTAAATTAATATTAAATATTTAATTAAATTAAAATTAAATATTTAATTAAATTAAACATTCAATTAAATTAAATATTCATTTGTTTTCAATGGTTATTTAAATTGAATATTGAATTGAATTCAATATTTAATTACATTTAATGTTCAATTTGATTAAATGTTTAACAAATTAAATGCTTAATTAAGTTCAATCTTTAATTTGTTTCAATATTTAATTAAATTCAATATTCAATATAATTAAATATTTGATTAAATTCAAAGTTTAATAAAATTAAATATGAAATTAAGTTCACTATTTAATTAATTTCAATATTTAATTAAATTCAATACTTTAATAAACTCAATATTTAATTAAATTCAATATTTAACCAAATTAAATACTAATTTAAATGAAATATTTAGTTAAAGTCAATGTTTATCAAAATAAAATGTTCATTAATTCCAAAGTTAATTAAATTCAATATTTAATTAAATTCAGTATTTAATTATATTAATAACTTAATTAAATTAGATATTTAATCAAGTCCATTCTATAGTTAAATTTGATGTTTAATCAAATTCAATATTTAATTAAAATCAACATTAAATTGAATTCAATATTTAATTAAATCAAATATTAAATCAAACATTTAGTTTAAGATCAAATCAATCTAATGTTAAATTTAACATTAAATTGGTGTTTTTAAGTTAGTAGCCTAGTTGATAAACAATTTAAATAACAAACTAAATGTGAATTAAATAATGCATCAACAAGTTAAATATTGAATCTCGACTTGAAAAATTCTAGATTTTGAACTCATAAATTAAAAAAAAAATTTTTGGCTTAAATTTTTTTTCAAAACAATATTTTCGACATCATTGCCAAAACGTTGAAAAAATGTAATCTACCTCAAAATTTCCCAAAACTCTTTACTGAAATATGTTTTTATATTTTGGTAAAATAAATTTTATATAAAAAAAATTGTGTTATAAAATAAAATATGTAAGTCAGTCATACACTTTTTGTACACAATATATTTATTTATATTATTTTATTTATTTTAAATTACCAAAAATTAAAATTTTATGAATCATTGTTTTCAAAAGAATACGAATTATAAATGTAGGAAACTAAACTCATTATGAAATGTGAAAATGTTCCACAATAACAATAGCTTAACAAATTTTAATTATGAATTAAAAAAAACTCATGAGAAAGGATCAGAACATGTTTTTGTTTATTTCTTATAAGCATTAATGAACAATGACATCTATAAACTGTGACTCAATATTCCAATAACAAGTCTAACAGTTCAACAAATTATAATCATTTTCAAAACAAAGCATAGATAAAAAAATATAAGATTTTAAAATTAGAATTCTTGAAAGTATAACAATAATCATAAAGCGTAGCGGAACTACGCATCAATACATTAGATAGTTGCTCACATGTAACAATTTACAATAAGGTTCCAGGTGAAAAGCACGTTCACCGCTCATAAGAAATAGACAATATACTGTCAAGGCATTTCAAAGGAATTCGTTTTTTATGCCAAAATTATTTCTGATCTTTGATCAATGTTAGTGTTGTTGTTTATAAATTTATAATCTTTTTTTTTCCAAAAAAAGAATAAACATTTTTTTTTGTTTTTATCATAGACCAGTGACAATTTAACATAAATGAAAGGTATATGCATTAGGAACAATATTTCCTAGCTATTTTTTTATAAAACTTTAATTTATTAAAAAATAGGTTTTTATTGTGTTTGCATTTTTTCAAAATAAGACTGGTCATTATTTTTTTTAATAACATGCATATGCATTCGGAACATTTCTTAAGTATTTTTTTTATGAAACTTGATTTTATTGAAATAAATATGTTTTATAGGGTGTTTATCCCATTGTGTTATTTTCAAAAAGAGATAAAAAAAATTTCAATTTAATATTTTAGAGAAATAATTGTTTAGACACCTCTCCGCTATAAGCCCGCATGGTTTGGTTATCTACTAGTTTAATTATTAGTTTATCGATACATATAAAAAGACGGTTTTAAGTTTCATTTAACCATATATTTGAGAATTTTGACAAACAATTATTAAAAAAATTGTAAAAGAATTGTATTGCTGAACAATTGTCGAATTATTATTTGTATTTGTTTGTACTTTATTCATAATTTTATTATTCATCTTATTAAATATTTGTTTCCTTCGCTGTCTAACCTGGATCGTTCTTGATTGATTTGGTTTGAAGCGTTTTTTCCAAATGTATTGTTTTCTACCGTTTTAATAATTTTAAATCACGTGAATCAATTATGACAAGTTTTTATGCAATAAAAGTCGTTCTTTTCGAATAATTCATTTCAATAAATCTGTATATCTACAAAAAAGTGTTTATTTTCTTTACAATTTGCAGATAATTATAACAAGTATTTGAAGGGTGACTAAACAATTTCAATTGGTGCTATAACCCTGATAAAAAGTAAAATTTAAAATTTGTCAGACGTACGAAAGCTCGTTCGTCGTGTTATATTGGTTCATTTTATCACACTCACAAAAGCCGTGTAACATCTACTTTCATAACTAAACATAACACAAAACAGAAGTACTCGTTTGAGAGATATAC
>JARUHE010114352.1:0-24162 GCA_031471125.1 Archaeomysis grebnitzkii
TATTTATTTATTTATTTATTTATTTATTTATTTATTTATTTATTTATTTATTTATTTATTTATTTACTTATTTATTTTTTATTTATTTATATATTTATTTTTTATTTATTTTAATGTATTTATTTATTTATTTATTTATTTAGTTACTTATTTATACATGTTTAGGTTCTGTTGAATAGAACTCAAAACTTTAGAATGACTTCACACTGAATACTATTTCATTTAAACTATCTAATATTAATAATAATAATTGGAGCTTTTATATAGCGGGTCTAATTGAACTTAACCGATCTCTACCCCGCTTCACATATCAACCTTAATATTACTACCCACATTTGCCATTTAGTGCAACACTCTTTCAGTTTTGTAATGTTTAAAATACACTGCAAACACTTGAATAACCTTTATGTCTAGAATAGTCCAAATTGACTAACCTTAGCAGTGCACTGTTAACAAAGGTTAGCCAATTTGAGTATGTCAATTTTGACTATTTACGACATCAAAATTATTCAAGTGTTTCCAGTGTACAACTCATGATTTGCAAAAATGATGATTTGGACAAGTGTTATTCATCAGGTTGAAAATATAGAAAAGATTTTGAGAGTAATGAAGTTACTACTCATTGTTTTCCATTAAAGAATAGAAATTGTACCACACATTGTGGAAACTAAATTTCAACAAAGTTTCATTTTTTAATTGCATTAAATCTGTTTTTTCTCTTTAATTTTTATTAATTTTTCATTTCTAGATGACTCAAAGGTTGGAACTGTATGGCGAATCCTTCACTAAGGCAACTCAACCAGGCTACAAAGCACAAGTTATTCAAGATACTTTTTGATTGTTATAGGCTACAAAGTACACACATTCAAACCAATAGTTTGTGTAAACTTATATTTTAATGTTAAAACAAAACAATTTCTGTTTTATTTGTTTTGTTAACAATGCTAAAAAAAGTGGAATGTTATTGAATTTATATAACCGTATGTCAATAAGCTGCGCTCGTTTAACTACAATGGAAATGTTTTAACATTCCCTAGTAGTATTTCAATGGCTAACTCTTGGCTATTTTCCGAGGGAGCCATAAAATAGCCCCTAAATCATGGCTAATAGAGAAGAATCAGCCACTAACTAGGGATAGATGCTACAAGGGAAATGTATTATGAATAAAATAATAATAAGTATCGAAGTTTTATTTCCAAATATTGCACAGTAAATATGTTGACAATACAAAAGTAATACATTATTATGTTGATGTGTATCACCTTCTAGGTATAATTCATATAAATAAAATTGTTTGTAAGTCAGTTTTGATTAAAGCTTGTGATAACTAAAAAAATTAAATACATAGTCAACATAAAACCTGTGATAACTAAACAAATTGTCTACATAGTCAAAATATTTATGAAAATTAACAAGTTATGAAACCAATAAAAGCTAGCGAGAATGCATAATTATTTAAACTTCTAACAAAAAATCATTTTTTGATCATTTTTTCTATTTATAATTTATCCTTAACATTCTGGAGGGAGACTTCAGAGAGCTGTTTTTTAATGCTAACCTCAACGTGTTTTACTCCTTAAGGGTTAAGGGCAACCAATACGAGGAAATTCGTAAATGAAGTAAAGCTGTGTAGAAGCTTTATGAAAATGAAAATAAAAAATATTTTTGTTAAGGGTTTTCTATATGTTCTGCATTTTCGAACCGATATCACCCCGACAGTCGTGAGAAAATCGTAACAAAGTCGCGTCGATTATGTACGATAAGTTGTTCACGATCGCTTGCGATATCGGATCGACATGTTTGTATGGTTAAAGAAAATCTGTTTGAGATGTAATGATGAGTTGCAACATCGTTTGTTTAACTGACACATGCGAGTATGACAATTTTTTTAATACAACAAACATTTTTGACATGTTTTTCAAGGGTTTTGTTTTCATTAAATATAGCATCTTTAACATTGGTTTTTCCAAACAATCTCATAAAAAATGAAGATGCTTCACTATTGCCTTAACGTTTTGTAAAACTTAATTGTTCGGGAAAATAAAGCCTTTAACAATTATTAAATTTGACAAAATTATTGTAATGTAATGGCCTCATTGTCCAATCAAATGGTCGGCTTAAGCAACTTAATAATTTACTATTTTGTAAAACTAAATGGTATTGAAGATAATATTTAGGAAAAACTAACATTTCAAAAATACGTTTGACAATAACTCTTCATTATGAAACGTAGTCTCAAATTAAGCTCCTGTTACATATATTGATATGAAATAGCTAACAAAGTGTTGTATGCTCTCATATGATGTGTCTCAAGAGCATATATTTACTTTGGTAATGTGTAATATGGGTTTGTTTACACATAAATTCGACCAAATGTTAGAGTGTTGTTAAATTTATGCAACTAATTTTAAGCAGGTGTAATTTTATAGTGAGGAAATAAGGCTTTCTAATATTATAGATGGTAGCATAAGCTGGGCTTAGCTAGTAGGAAAATATAGTACATATCAACCTGGAAGCAATTCCTTTAGATATCTTAGTGTGTTGGTGGATAAATCATTAAAATTTCTTTCTAAGGTGTATGTTAAAGCAACTGGTGTTCCACAATCCATCTTACGAAGAATTGCTTGTCAGTCTCCTAATCGAGATTGTGGTTGAATCGTTTGTCATGTACGTCAAACTAACAATCTGGTTTGATTCTGTTTTGTGAAACATATACTATATTGGCTATGTGCTTGTTGTAACAGAATATTCTTTTTATCTGTGATGCTGTTTAGCTTTTCAGTTTATTGAGTTTCTGTTTTGCTTGGTATTGCTTCATTTCCGGTATGTTCACTTATTAAATTAAGTTTGTACCCGAAAGTGTCCAACCATCCAATGTCATACATTTTGGTTGGAGGATGTGAATGGTGTTAGTGGAGACAGTTCACACTAACGTAATATGTAATTACTGACAGAATAATTACTTGACCTATGATTGACCGTTCAGTTTGCGATTTTTTGAGTTAATTAACTTACATTCTTATTTATACAATTTCATTAAACTAAAAAAGTTTTGCTTTCAAATTATTTTAACAATAATCACAATTGAGGGATTGACATTCTGGAAACATCTAATTCGTGATCGACGTTATCATTACCTTACCTTACCGACGTGCCATATCCTTTCGGAATTCAGCCACTATGGTTAGCCACTTTCCTTGTCTCTGGTGTTATGAAGCAGCTTAGCGAGTGTTATGTTTCTGCCTGCTACCCTCACAATTCCGTCCATATATTTTTCTCTCTGTCTGCCTCTATCTCTTCTTCCCTCCACATATCCATATAATACCATATTCTCCAATTGATCCCTTCTCATCATATGACCAAGGAATGCCATTTGTCTACTCCTGATTACAGACATGTATCTCTCGCCCGGTGTTCATCTGTTGGAGCACTTCTCCATTAGTTCTTCTTTCCGTCCACGATATCCTCAACATCCTGCGCCAAATCCACATGTCCATTGCTTTTATTTTTCTCTCAGATGTCTTACTGATGGTCCAGGTCTCCACTCTGTACAATAACACCGACCAAATTAACGTTTTGGCTGTTTTTCTTTTACATGCGCAACTTGTAGGTTAGGGCGAACGGGCACCTTCAAATGCAGAAATAATGTCTTGTTATAACCAGTGATCTGAATATTGATAAAGAGAACAATGGTTATAATTACTGTGCTTTGGTTTGGTAGATATAAGCCTATCGTAGGCAAGTATTTCATAATTGGACAAAACAGTAGCATACTGTCAACACTATTCGAGCTACCAGTAGAGTTCATGCAGTATCACCTGGATTCATGTACAAATGAACTAAAGTGTATTGTCGACCGCACTTTTCCTTGATTTAAATCAACTTTTGTTGATTTAAATTGCACTTACTTAAAAAGTTATACAATTTTATTTAAATAAAGAAAACAATATTTGAATCAAGAAAAAGTGAAATGAATCAAAATATTTGGTCAAACAATACATAAAATGAAACATTAAAGTTAGACCCATTTTCATTTTGAAAAAAATTACAATGTTACAAACTTTCTACTTTTTACGAGGTGTGAGCAAAAATATAAAAAACATTTCAAAGTAATTAGCTTATTTTCAGCAAAATACAGTTTTGATAATCTTGATGTTACAACATTAGGGTTAGATTAAATGTATAAGCATATTTTCAACTGCCGATGCTCTTTTGTTTCCCGATAAGCGTCCACATATTTTTCATACGCTTATTTAGAACAAAAACCACAACAAGGACTGTGGTTGGTGGAGGTTAGCGAGATGTGAGGGGAACAGTTGAATTTTTTTTCAAATTAAACTTTTAATTACTCATGAGTGGTTAGTCCTTTAATAACATTAAACATATATTTAACTATTATTTATCCTTTAGCATGTGAAAGATTTGATTTCATATTTAATTTCTAAAATTAACCTGCATCATCTGCCTAGTTCTAGTTCCTTATCTTTAGAAGGATTCTATGCTATTTTTATCTATCGGGACCAATGTAACCTACTTTGTTTTTCCAACTTCTTCATTTATGTAGCTTCACGAGTTATTATTGTAAGTTCATTTCATGTTTGTGAGCAACTAGTTATCCTTACATTTATTAATTTGTGTTTAAAATAGTAGGATCTGTTCTGTTTTTAAACATTTTTAAGAAAAAAATCCTGGCAGTGGCATAACTTGAGAATGCATATAATTTTTCATGTTTAGATTAACACATTTTAGTGCTGTAAGGTAGTAAAGTGATTATAATTTCATATATAAATGTTGTATAGTAAATTACTAATAGGACTGAAGAAAATCCTAGATCTAATTTCTGCTGAGTTGGCTCAAACCATAGTGCCATTTTTCAAGTTTTGAGTGCCTTTTTCAAAATTAATTTAAGTTTGATGAACAATCTGGCCTTATTTGTAGTATTATAGTTTGTTGTAACAATTTGATACCCTTTTTAATGTGATAATGTAATTGAAAAAACTTTTATAGTTTTTATCTTGCTTTTTTCATAAAAAATGGATTGTACAGGGCAGTGTATTTTTTTTTCCAAATTTGGGTGTTGTGAGCAATGTGCCAAATAAGATCAATTAATTCAAGAACTCGCTGAATTAATTTTTCAAAATAAAATGCTAAAGGATTCAATTTTGTGGAAAATATATTTAAGGTAGCTTATTATTCTTCAGTTGAGTATATATATTTACTTATAAATAATATTTTAAGAAAATCTACTGTCTAATAAGTGTATTAAACAATTAATTACATATTGAAAACTTATTTAGCATTGAATAATTAGATTTATTTCATTCACTTGCTATGCTAAAGGCCTCAATTTATCAAAATTTCTTGGACTCGCTGAATTCAAAAAAATTAATTGGCACATTGGTTGTGAAGACCATAATCGGTCAAAGTTGAACGCGACCGGTACCTTTACGTAGGCATTTTTTTTCCCAAAATACTTTGCAAATAGTTGAAAAGTAGTGAAATATGAGATGAATATGATCATCCTAGACGAAAATTATTAAAACATTACATAAGTAATTTTAACCTTTAATGGAAGCTTATTTAGGAAACATACGTCTGCCATGAAGGAACATGTTTATCATTGGAAGTTGATGGAAGAAGTGATTTCACCTAAAACAGAATTGAAATTGACCAAATCAAGTTGATCGAACAATTTTTCTCATTTCATCTAGTACTTTTTATTTCTACACAGTGTGAAATACAAATGTAGATTAGGCTAATAGGTGTTTTTGGCCACCCGAAAATCTTTTGAGGAGCAAAGTTAGGTTAGGTTTTGTTTGGTGGGTCATGATAATGCTAAACTTGATTAAATACTGCTTTATGGAGGAGCAAAAGAATAACCGTTGGTGTATGAAACCAATATTTAAAAAAATACTTTTCTAGTATTTTTGTAGAGCGAGTGAAACAAAGTTAAGACATAGGTGTTACTTTTCCGTCATTGTCATCGTCCAGACATTCAACAAAAGGTTCAAGTTATTATTTTCATAATAAATTGTCTGTTTTTTAGTATTTTTGCATCAAGTTTTCAGAACTGAACAATCAATATGCTTACAATATTATGCAATAGATTTTTTTTAGATAATTTCAGATTTTTTGTTAATTTAGGTTAAATGGAGGAGAAGTAACTTGTAAAATATTTCACATTCAACAAAAGAGTCAAGTTATTATTTTCTTCATAACTTGTTTGTTTTTTGATATTTTTGCATCAAATTTTCAGAACTAAACAATCAATATGCTTACAATATAATTCAATAGAATTATTTATAGATAATTTCGTTTTTTTTGTTATTTAAGTTTAAAATAAGGAGAAATAACTTTTAAAATGTTTCACATTCAACAAAAGGCTCCAGTTTTTCTTTTCTTTATATTTTCGCTTCAAATTTTCAGAATTTAACAATGAGTATGCATGTATAAATACAATATAATAGAATCTAAAAAATCAATTTTTTGTTGTTATTCCTGATTATATTTTTACAATTTTTTTTAAATTTTACAATTATAAAAATAATCGCTTGACATTTAAGCCGCATAGCGGTTTAGGCATAACTAGTTTATTTATAATTCTAGCAAGTTTCATCAGTGCTTCATTGTTTTTCTTGTCAACATGGCATGTTGCACTAACAATTTAAGTGATTTCGCTAGCATATTTAAGAAAGGATTATGAAAAAAACAATTGAATATTGTGTTGTGCACAAACTTGTATTAGCTGAACTAAACTGTCTTAATTGTGGTAAAAAGTGTGCTCGTAATTAAACGGATAATTCATTCCAGTGTAGGAAACATTTTTTTTTATCTATTTCTTGGCATTTATTTTTCCATTTATTTTCATCCCGTTTCTGAATATTTTCTTTTTTTTATTTAACAATTTTATGAATTGTTTCTAAAGTAATATTATGGTTCGTGCTGCTGACAGAGCTCAGTTTTCGTACAGCGTGTGAGTCGACGTACCGGTCGTGCTCAACTTTCACCCCATAATCTTTCAGAGAATGTTGAAAGGGTTTTCTTTCTCAAAAATCAATACCTAAGAGCAAGGTGTTTCTTTCCAGCATAAATTTGTCAATTGACAAAATATCCTCAAATTTGGAAATGTTTTTACTTAACTTTAATATATATGTTCAGGGTAATATTATAATTTAGCCCGCCTAACAATATGCCTTTTTTTTAGAGAAATATTAAACATTTTCCAAAACCACTTATACTAGCCTATTCTATATCACTATCGTTTTCGATTGATACCCATATGTTCATATTTGATTAATATAACACAAGTAATAGCCAAAATAAGTAATTTGTCAAAGAATTAAGCACATTCATTGGACCGGCAGACCAACCGTCGGATTAGTCGGGATGACGTCACATTTTCAAACAAGACTTAGGCTATCTTTTTGTTCTCCTTAAACCAGTATTTAAGCAAATGTTAACATTATTGTGACCCATCAAACAAAACCTAACCTGACTTTGCTCCTCAAATGGTTTTCGGTGGCCAAAAACACCTATTAGTTTAACCTACATTTGTATTTTGTGCCATGTGGAAAATATATACAGCTGGTACGCCTGTCATTGTCAATGATGTACAATATTTCTTCGAGAAATATAGTAAATTGATTTTATGATTCCATAAGTTATGTTAATCAAAAAGTTGAGAAAAGGGAATCAATCGAAGGTGACAGTGATATAGGATAAGCTAGTATAAGTAGTTTTGAAAAATGTGTAATATTTCTCTAAAAAATTAGGCGTATTGATAGGCGGGCTAAACTCTAGTATTACCATTTTCAGATTATTTCTTGTCAATTTCTTTAAAAGCAATCTTGTTCTATCAATTTAAAAAAATAGTATTTCCATTTTTTATTGATAAAAAATATATTTTAATTTTTAAGTTAGGGATATTTTGGCAATCGATAAATTTATGCTTAAAATCAGCATTTAGCACCCTGCTAGCTTAAAGTAGGTACTAAACATGCAAATTATTATTACAGGTTATTGCTTTAGGTCTATTGTTGAAAGTTTACAGGGTGCCAGAATTGAGTGTTCTTCTGCTTAATTCTGTTTTTCTTCTTAGAAAACAGCATCTTTCTGCAATAATACATAGCAGTAAATTTATAGAATCACTGGGCCAAACTTTATGACAATTACTGAATTAGCTGGCAGTGTGAGTAGCATGTAAACAGTATATTTTTGTAGAAACTGTTTATAAAATAGCTATAAAAACAAAATCAAGAAATATGAGGGAAATAAAGTACTTACCAAAATTTAAGCACCTTATTTCCCTTGTATTTATTGATTTTGTTTATATAGTTAATTTATAAATAGTTTTTACCAAAAAATTACTGTTTACTTGTCATTCATTCACGGTAGCAACATTCCAAACTCTTTTGAACACTAAACTAGGCTGTTGCCTGCTAAGAGCCGAAAATGAAAATAATATAAAAAGGCTAACATAAAAAGTAATTTGTTAAATTATGAACCAGATTTCCAAGAAATATGAAAATCAGGGTTTGTGATAAATATGAGACACTATAGCAACTCAAAAATCATCCCTTAACTTCCCTGTCAGTAGAATGCATTAATTAATAGGATGAACTATAAGTACTAAAAAATAATCACATCAGGTCACACTCTCATCTATAGAATGTGCAAAATAAAGAAAGAAAAGATGAAAAAATAGTTGATCTAAAGAATAAAAAAGTAATTAAATTTTCTACTAGAATGACCAACATCATATGAACAAGACATAAGAAAATTGAAAAAAAAAACACCAAAATGACAGCTAAAGCAATACCTTGTCAAAATACCCTTCAAAGTAACCAAAAAGTATTATTTCTGTAAAAATTTTCCAATAATAAAATAAATTTGAAAGCCTTAGAACCTAATGCTATTTTCATGTAAGGAAAGGTCAATAAGTTAACTGGTATCAGAATTCATGTGAAAACATGATTGTGAATTAGTAAAAATGTGTTCATTCTAATGCTCTCTTTGTAATTACCATAGTCGGCATCATTTTCCTCAACACATTTTTAATTAAGTTTATTATTTATTATAATTTAATAAATGTATGTACACATGAATGACATCTAACTTGAAAGTTAATAACTTTTCCTTTCTAAATAAATGTACTCTGTAAAACATTAAAATGTCACTTTAAAACAAAAGAAATGTCATCCAAACTGGAGACAAACATTCTTTACTGGAAAAATAGAAAAATGTATAATGAATATCAAAATTTATACATCTGTTGTTTCATCAATATATACATATTGCATTAATGTGAAATAAGAATATATTAATCTTATAATTAAATACACAAACAAATATTTAACATATTTAAGAAAGTTTCTTTTCAGAGGGCATTTTCTTATGAATGAGTGCAATTCCCTAGTATAGACCCAGCTAGAAAAGTACTAAACTTGGAAAAAACCTACAGAGTAATCATACAATGATACAAGTAGTAGTACTGTCTTCAAAAACCAACTTTTATATGTTATTTCCTATGTTTCTGAAATAATTATATGTAAATAAGAGAAACAATGAAGACACAACTTAATCTACTTTCATGTGACCTGTCAAACACCTGACTTAAAATATTCATAAATAAGAGTTACTATATAAACTAGTAAAACAACCTAACTCACTCTCATATAACTGGATTTGTAACATAAATCGACCTTGAATCTCTGATGGCTAGTAAAGCTGTGAAACTACTGTGAGAAAATCCTTAAAGATATCTTTTTGCTTATTGTTTGTGACACAAATGAATGCCAATGTACCCAACGAAGTGTTGATGCCGACCACCTTGGGTAATAAAAACTTGACCCACCTCAAAGTGCTTTCCACTGTATTGGGTATTTGTCCTGGTTGCTGCATCTTCAAATTTTTTGAATGGTTCTTTAATCATTTGCCTTCTGACATTCACTGTTGATTTTTATCTCTGATGGAGTGAACTGTTTTATAATTGGCAACAGTGTTGCTTGGTTCCTACCAGGGACCAGAACCATCAACACATGATTTGAAGCATGTTCAATACCCCTAAAAACCCACTGGCCTTTGATTGTAGTTTTATTTGCCGAAATAACTCGTCATTTTTTACGATGTTGTCCACACTCATGATTGCTTCACTTGTTGTTGTAACCTCATGCAAGATAACTATGCGGCAAAAGTTTGTCTAATCCATAGCCGTTTTTTGGCAATGTGGAGCCATTTTTAATTTCAACATTAAAGCTCACTTAACACAATGAACAAATATGAGAACTTCAGAATTTGTTCGATAAACATATTCTTACGAATAGATAGCTGGTAGATACAATGATCTGAGGTGTTTTTATTATTACTGCAGGTCAATTTTTAGCTTGTTTTTATTAAATCTTGAAAGCTGTTCACTAGATGGACACTTGTTAGGGTATCCATCCTACAGATACCCTAATACAATCGACATGCGTGTGTCAGTCCTTCGTTGTCGTCATCTGCAGCGTCTGCGTTTCTCGTTCACAATTTACGTGAAGGTAAATGTTAAAGTTTTTTTTGCTTTCATAGTTTTTTTATTGAACAAAGTTTATAGATAATAAGCTGAATAATAATTTTGTTTAAATAAAAAAAATTCTATATATTACATTTTTTCAAAAAATGACATTTTATAGCTCAAATTAACTTTGAACATATTTCACTATTTTTATAAGAGGAGAAGGTGAATGTTACAGTTTTTTCTTTATAAATTTACTATTTTTCTTGAATAACAACTTTGCTTAAAAATAAACAAGTTTCTATAGATTTTTTTTCCATAAAAATGATGTTTTTAATGAAAAATATTTCGCTATTTTCTTAAGAGGTGAAGACAAATGTTAGTTTTTTTTTATTTCCCAGTTTTTTTATAAGTTCAATTAATCTGTAATCTAGGTTCTTATATTTTACTGAAACCGTTTGTTACCTTTGGTTGATGGACGCCCTATTATATCCAAAATTATATTAAATTTATCAACTGTTTACATTCTAGATAAGCCAGAAATGTAATTTCTCGCTCTCACACAACAAATTCAGATCGTCAAAATTAAATACCTACATTGTTGCCAAGAACATTGACCAAACTGCAGTCTTCAAAATGTGAAATAAAACAATTTTTTTTTTAAATTTTATGTTGCCAATAAAAGTTGCTATTGTTGAACTAAAAACTATTCAAGTTTTCCTACATTGTTACTGCTTTCTTGCTATGTTTGCCAGGACTGATTACTGGGTCTAAAGTAGGGGTTAGCCAGAATCAGGGTGATGAAAACCAGGGTTTTTTTGTCCTCCCGAGATTTTTTTTCGGCCTCTTTCAACTAAAAAACTAGCCCAAAGTGGCCCTTTTTCTGTAATAAAAGCTTAAAAACGAACGAAACCGATCAAAAACCAACGTCCTCTTTAAAATGAAAAAATATTTTTCATCACGCTGGCCAGAATGAATTCTGTGAGGTCAGAATAAAAAACATAAGTCTTGTCTCACTGGAGCAGGCAAATCTAGGTTATGCAAATATTTCTGTAGATGTTATGCTGTGAGAATATCAGTAAGATTTACTGAAGAAATACACCCAAATGGCAGATAAAACAATGCCCTTTTGTGAGGATACTATAATTTTTGAAAAGCCATTGATATAATAGTTTTCTTACGCTTAATCAACATACAGAAAACATTTTTCCAAGAAAAACAATATTTAAATGATTTTTTTTCAAAGTTGGTTTTTGTCAGGATGCAATAAAAAAAGGCAAGTTTTATGTTTCACTGGAAACAGAATGCCAGACATTATTTTTTTAATTCTGCTCTATGCGACTTCTTCATTTTTATTGCAGAAATAAGCATTATGGGCAACTCCCTAGTCTAGACCCAGTTATAAAAGTATTGAGAATTAAAAAACAGAAATATAGGGTCGGCTCAAACTAACATTTTGCATTGTATTTTACATGTTTCTGAAATAATTATTCATAAATAAGAGGAACTAAAGACACTAAGAAGATAGAACCTAACCTATTCTCATGTGAGTGGATTTATCAAACAAATTGACTTCAATATATACATAAATAAGAGGAACTAAAGACACTAAGAAGATAGAACCTAACCTATTCTCATGTGAGTCGATTTATCAAACAAATTGACTTCAATATATACATAAATAAGAGGCACTATAGAAACTAAGAAGAAAACACCTAACTTGTTTTTGTATGTGTAGATTTATAACGTAAACTGATCTCAAAACCCTGAAAACTTGTAAAGTTGCAAAACTGCTGTGAGAGAATTTTCAAAGACAAGGTGATGATTTATAGCCTAAATTAGCCGAATAACAAAATATCCCTAACTTAAAATATGTTTTTCATTAATAAAAAATGGAAATAACCCAAATATTTTTTGAAAATTTGCATGTAAAGTTTGTTCTTTAGTTATTTCAGTTGAAAGATATTTGACAAAAATAAATGAAAAATAATATCATATTTTATTTAAAATTATTCAAATACAAGTGAAAGAAATATTTTTGTAAAATAGTTTAAAAAAATATGTTTTAACATGATTGATAGAAAATTGTGTGATGAACAAAATAGTTTTTGTTTTAGTTATTTAAAGTCTGTTTTATTTTATTTTAACATGATTGGTCATTAATCGGAAACCAATGTTTGTTTTTTCGGAATCGTTGATACTATTCCGTTTGTTTTATTTATTAATTTGTCAGTTGTAATTTATAAATATAATATTAATTTTTTTGTATAATAGTTATATCTGACCAGATTATATGTGATTGAATTATTAGAGTTTTTTTGGTGTTTGTTTGTAATGTTATTCCTTTATTGTTATTAATTTGTTTGTAATGTTATTCCTTTATTGTTAATAATTTGTTTGTAATGTTATTCCTTTATTGTTAATAATTTGTTTGTAATGTTATTTCTTTATTGTTAATTTGTTTGTAATGTTATTCCTTTATTGTTAATAATTTGTTTGTAATGCTGTTCCTTTATTGTTAATAATTTGTTTGTAATGTTGTTCCTTTATTGTTAATAATTTGTATTCCTGGATATCCATTGTTTACATAACAATGTTTTGGTGAGGAAGAGATGTTTGATGAACTAAGTTTATTTGATCATTGTATGTTTACAAATAAATAATGGATTTTTAATCCTATTTTAGAACTTTTAAATCAGTGTTTCGCAAAAGTTATGTTTAATTGCTGTGTTTTAAATTTGTACTTGTTTTTTAATAAGTTTAAACAAAAAGTTCTCTTTTTGAATATTGTCCAATCTCTTCTATATTTCTGTGTTTTATTTCTTATCATAACCACTTGAAATATAAATATTTTAAATTGAAGGGATCTAACAGAAGAAATGCAATCCTCATAAAATTGTTCAACTTTCTCTTTAAATAAATTAGTTTTTTTAGATTAAGTTTAATGCAATTTCTATTTACAGATCTAGTCATGGGAGCGGATCAGTTCCTCCTAACGTGGAACAATCATCGCTCAAACTTTGCCGAAGTCTTTTCTCAGTTGAGGGTTCAGGTGAGTGAAATCTTGAATAGTTATTGCCATAAGGACTGAAATCTTGAATAGCTATTGCCATAAGGACTGAAATCTTGAGTAGTTATTGCCATAAGGACTAACATATTGAATAGCTATTGCCACAAAGACTGAAATCTTGAATAGCTATTGCCACAAGGACTGAAATCTTGAGTAGTTATTGCCATAAGGACTAACATATTGAATAGCTATTGCCACAAGGACGGAAATCTTGAATAGCTATTGCCACAAGGACTGAAATCTTGAATAGTTATTGCCACAAGGACTGAAATCTTGAATAGCTATTGCCACAAGGACTGAAATTTTGAATAGTTATTGCCATAAGGACTGAAATCTTGAATAGTTATTGCCACAAGGACTGAAATCTTGAATAGCTATTGCCACAAGGACTGAAATCTTGAATAGTTATTGCCACAATGACTGAAATCTTGAATAGTTATTGCCACAATGACTGAAATCTTGAATAGCTATTGCCACAAGGACTGAAATCTTGAATAGCTATTGCCACAAGGACTGAAATCTTGAATAGCTATTGCCACAAGACCTGAAATTTTGAATAGCTATTGCCACAAGACCTGAAATCTTGAATAGCTATTGCCACAAGGACTGAAATCTTGAATAGCTATTGCCACAAGGACTGAAATCTACTGAAGTTTGCATTGGAAATGAAATATGTTTTGGAAGATGGTCCTCATAGTCTGTTATGAATATATCATTTAAAATCTCTAATTTTTGATTAATAATTTATTTGCTAGATCAAACTTGAATTAAAACTCGGTTCAGTGAATGTGGGTGGCATTATTGCAAATGGTTGTCATCTAGCTGTAAGATGTTACTTCAGTTTAATTTTGTAGCACTTTTTTCAGATTTCTCTCCTTTCATGCTCTCTGATTTTTGGTTACTAAGAATGTACACAGGTCTTAAACAAGGGTTATGTTAAAAAAAATTAGAATGAGCTTGAGGGACTATATATGTGGATAACAATGAAATACAACCTTCACTAGCAGTGTTATCCTTCTTAAAACTTGAATAACTGCTTGTATTTATTATTATTTGTAATGTGAGTAAAATTTATTTTAGGATCAGTTAGTTGATGTCACCTTACTCTGTGATGGAGGCAGCTATCCCGCTCATCGCCTTGTCCTGGCCGCATGTTCTCCGTATTTCCACCAACTGTTCACCAGACTTCCCACACAACATCCTCTCGTCTACCTGAGGGATGTGCGACAAGCCGAGCTTGAAGCACTACTCGAGTTCATATATCGAGGGGAGGTATGTAAAGCGATTCAATTTATCCGTTTTGTTCTCTTCTTATTGTCCCTTATTTTTAGCGAGTGTTATGAAATAACAGAAATGAGCTATTGTGATTGCCCTTTGGTAGTTTTGTAGGCTGCATATGGAGTGTACATCCTTTAATATTGATTTATACTTTTATTTGAAGCTCTACAACAAAGTTTGTTTAATAACGGTTGCTTGTATGAACATTCGGACCCATATGCACTAATTATTTTTCAATTTAATTGAAAATATTTGATTTTAGTGAAAAACATTTTTTTTCTTGGTTAAATTTTTTTACCAAGCTCATTGTGAGTTTATTTGAAGCTCTACAACAGAGTTTGCTTAACAAAATTTGTTGGTATGATCATTCTAACCAATATGCACTATATATTTTTCTATTTAATTGAAATGTTTTGTTTTAATGAAAAAACATGTTTTTTTCCTTTTAAACTTTTTACCAAGTTTATTGTCAGTTTATTTGGAGTTATACAACAATATTTGCTTAACAACATTGGTTTGTATGGACATTCTAACCAATATGAAATAATTGTTTTTCAATTTAATTTAATTTTTTTTATTTCTAATAAAAGAAGATTTTCTTTTTTCAACTTATTTACTAAGCTCATTGTGAGTTTATCTGAAGTTCTAAAACAAATTTTGCTTAGCAAAATTTGTTTGTATGGGCATTCTAACCAATGTGGATCAACTTTTTTCAATTTAATTGAAATTATTTGATTGTAATGAAAGAACATATTTTTCTCAACCTAGAAATTTTCTTGGTTAAACTGTTTTACTAAGCTTATTGTTAGTTTATTTCAAGTTATACAACGTTTGTTAACAAAATTTGTTTGTATGGGTATTTTATCTGATTGGGACTAATTCTTTTTCAATTTAACTGAAAATTTTTTTTTAATGAAAACCTATGTTGTTGAACAAACTGATTTCTTATTTTTGTTTTTACAGCCATCGTTATTTAACAAATGCATTATGAATGATCTATCTCAAATGAAGTTTTCTGTAAAACTTGAATTTATTTAAATAACTTCGTTTTATTCAACGGTTTTAAATTTGTGAGAATCAGGCTAGTGCCTATTGTTTATATCTACTGAACTGGAAGAATAAATGTTTCAATAACATCTAATGCTGCTGTCAGCATGACAAAAATGCCAACCATTGTCATACATTGTCTATATTGTACAAACGATCTTCACCTTCACCGTGCTTAATAATAATGCATACGTTACTGGTTGTATTTTTTTCGAGCAAGTTTTGGTGTGCGACCTGTCATACCTTTAGTTCTGTTTATTTATAAATTAAAAGCTGAAAAACTTGCATCCTAAGGTTGGAATATTCTGAACATTCTAAACATTCTAATTATTTTTCAGTTTGACTTAAAACTCCATAACCTTTGAAAATGCCTGATGACTCAAACAAGAAATTTTATTTAACATTTCAAATAATCCTCAAATATATAAATGCAACCTTAAAAATAACTTTCATTTTTATTGAGAGCCAGCATACATGGTTATGATAATAATAGATAGTTATCATTAAAGTCATTACTATTAATATTATTTATTTTCTATATTAGCTTTGGTATAAAATTGTACTTTTGTAATTGTAATTAAAAATAATGTTTTCCTTGCAGGTTAGTGTGGCAAATAGTGAACTTGGTGGCCTTATAAAAATAGCGGAGAGCTTGCGCATTAAAGGCTTGGGCGATGTGTCGCAGAGAGACCCTGGGCCGACCCCTTCCCGTCCAGAGAAGAGGGCGTCAACTCCCTATTCATCCCCATCACCTACTCCGCAACACAACCCCAGGCCAAGAAAAGTTCCAAGAATTTCTAGTCTTCTCAACAATAACAACAATAACGCAAATCAACAGACGGACTTAAAATCGAGCGAGTCCGATTTTGCATCGCTTTTATCCCCGGCCAACAGCTACGGACACGCCATTAGAGGCTATAATAATAATTCTGACACTCTGCACCACCAAGATTTTGCTCAATTAATCGACACCACAGCACCAACAACAGTGAAAGTGGAGCAGGACATTGACAATCATCCATCATCCTTGCCTAGCTTGGGAGAATCAAAACTGAGATCGTGTCTAGAAAACCAAGACTCGTCTAGTGTTGCTCACCAGCTGTCCCATCTGTTAGTTCAAAGCCCCGCATCTCGTGTCTCTACCTCGCATGGAAAGCGCGAAGACAATCGCCCGACTGGGAGCAGCAGGCGTAAAAATCAGGATGCTAGATCAAAGCTGTCAAACAATTATGAATCTAGTTTTGTTAATTCTCAGGACAATGATGTAAAGAGTAGTTCTGATGAAGTGAAACAAGAGGCTTCAATCAAAGGAGAAGAGATGGAAAGTCCAAATACAGCTGAACATTCTAGTCAAGAGCAGACGTCCGAAGTGAATGAAAATACCATTTTACCTCATCTTAAGCAGCTATATGAAGCTGGAGAAAGGACAGGAGCTCTTGTGGCAAACTACATACAACTACTAGGAGGACTACAACAGCAGAAACCAGAGCAAGAGCCTCCTTCTGCAGAAGAAAATGCTGCCATTTTCACACAGCTTATTCCTTCGACAATTCACGAAACCACACACATGCCTAGCAAAGACATGAAGAGCTTAACCTGTCATCTTTGTGGTGCAACAATAAAACACATTGCCAATTTCCGTCGGCACATGAAGCAACATCTCTATCCTCGGCGATTTCCCTGTCCCTGGTGTTCTGCAGCTTTTGGGAGAAAAGATAATCTAAAAACACATACAAGGTAGTTCATCCTCTTTTTATCTATATTATCTTATTCTCTATATCCTCGTCGATTTCCCTGTCCCTGGTGTTCTGCAGCTTTTGGGAGAAAAGATGCTCTATATAAAGACATACAAGGTAGTTCATCCTCTTTTTTATCAAGCGAATTGAAGTTTTCAATCCGTTGCCGTTGTCATTTTCGTTACGTTGGGTGTATCCTTTCACTTTCAACAAAGTGTTCGTTTTTTTATTTATTGATCAAATCCCTTAATTGGTCAATATGCTGTTGGAATCTAGCCCTTCATCTATGTGATCAATATGATGTTGGTTATAACCAATACTCTACACCTGGAATTAGTAACCACAATCCAGTAACCTTTGGTGGGAATGGTACTAGTTACCTAATTATTGTATCAATGAGTTTTTACCATTCAAGCTTTATTTCGTTCTCTTTAACCAAAATATTGTCTCAAACAAGTGTTTTTATGCAATAAAAACTAAAAAAATGCCAAAAATGAATGTCCTCTTTCAAATAAAAACTATATTTTCGACCCTGGTACTGATTCACCTGATTGCAGTGGGTGGTCTTGGCCCTACTTCCACTGAACCAAGTATGAATTGCACACCAAATTTTTCTGCTAGATTCCTGTTGAATCTATCATCTTTCCAAACTTCTCTATTTTTTTGAGCGGTGTATAAATCCATTTCTTATGTGTCGCAATATAGCGAAATCAAGCATTGGCATTGCTTGCGGTATGAATCTGTGGTGTAAGCTTTACAGTTTTATATTTAGAAAAAATGTATAAAACATTTATATGCAAATCAGCTCTGCTCATTGCTTATGATACAAATTATTTGTATTTAATGGTAATTAGGACATTCAGAGAACTGATTTTATTCAATTTTCATAAAATATAATCAATGAGCTTAGTGTTGTTGAAAGACCTACTTCTTTGCCTGTGGTGATTAGTTATGCTGACCAAATCAATGTATGTTTTAAGTAAGAATTTAAATGGTTGAACCGAGTATCATAAATGGTGATTAGATAGCCTCAACAAATCAATGTTTGTCTTAACCCATTACAGCCTGGTGTTGCATATATTCAACGCATGTTTTTTTCTGTTTATGTCACTGTCAATATATTTTGAAGGAAAATAAAACTTTATTAATGTTCTTTGTTATTTGTTCAACATTATTTTTAATAAAAAAATTAAATTTAAAAAAGAAATTGATGCCGGCACTACAGGGTTAAGTAAGAATTTAAATGGTTGAACAGAATATCTTGAGTGGTGAATAGATACTCTGACCAAACTAATAGTTGTTTTAAGTAAGAATTTAAATGGTTGAACACAATATCATAAGTGGTTCCCCTAACATAAAATTAATTTTTACAGAAAGCACCATCCTTTGGAAGTTGAAGCTCAAGAGGCAGGCATGACGGGCGTGTCTTCTGGCAGTGAAATATCTGGATCCGATACGAAGAAAAGCATAAATGGCATTCACGAGGACGAAGCGGGCAGTCCAAAACCCGAGGAAATGGACGACTCCAGAGATCGAACGGGCGAAGACGGCCTCATAATTGCCGAAGATGACGATGAGGACGACCTGGAAGCAGAGGACGAGAGTATGACCGAACAGAGTGTCAAAGAGAATGAAGTTTGAAGATGATTTAAACTGTTTTATTTATTTATTGATTGTCAACCGAAGCATCAACATTTGTTTTCTCCCGTTTTAACCAGATGCTCGTTAGTTTAGCTTTAAATGATTACGACATATTTATTTGAACATTTTTGCAGCGTCATTTTGCTTGATTTTATTTGTACGTATATGCAAAAGATTTCTTTTATCGAACTGAAGTTATTCACCATATTTGGAGATGCTTCAACTTCTTTCGAAAACTGTCGTCAAGTTAGGGTAAAACTTGCCTCACCTTTAGTTGTCGTTGTGTATGATCACCTATTACTATAGATTTATTACATACATATATATATATAGTTTGTGTGTGTGTGTCTCTATACATAAGTATAATTATATGTAATGTTACATATATGATTCTAGTATCAATGTATAGATAAAATGACACAGACAAACTTTACTGATAATGTTTTTGTGTTTGGGTTATAAAACTTCTATATTAATGTGTATATAGTGCAAACATAACTGTTGGTTCTCACTTAAGCAACACGTATCTTTATAGGTATATATATTACAAACCACCTCAGCCTTATAGATGTGTCTACAATGAGAGTAGACCACCTTATGCCTTAGTTACCATAACATTATTGTTGAATTTATAATGAATGGTAAAGCATTGTTAATTTCTAGTTTTGTTTCAGAGCTAGCAAAGCTTTACCATTTTGAAGTAACTAGTTCATGTCGAGTTGTGTTTACTTCAACAAAAGTCAAGCAACGTTGACCTAGTCTCCGTGTGTTGTGTGCGTTTGTGTGTGAGAAACTTTTGATAGATTTAAAGCATTTAAAATAATTACACAGTCAATAATTAAGATAAGAGTTTTAGGATTTGCTGTAGTTATTGGTACATTTTTCTCACCGGTTTTGCTTGTATTATGAAATAAGTTGACACTTTATTGCATTAAATTAATCTTCTAAGTTATTGAAGTGTGTATTGGTAGTTTCGTTGTTATCTAGGTATTGTACCTTCTTCTTTTTGGTAAGTGAAACTTTGGTTATGAATCATTTAAGTTTTTGAAGTATTCATATTTACAACATCAGATAGTATATTATTTAAATAATGATCTCATTTGAAAATAAATATATGTAAACTTTATTATTTATATAATAATATATCAAAAGTAATTTATATTTACAAATCAATTCTATAGTAGGCATCGTTAACTAGTCATTTTATTATTAACGAATGATAAATTTTTCTGTTAGTCATCTTGAGTCAATATTAAGAAATGAAATCTTAGTTTTGACAGAAAAATTGTAATTTAAGTTGCATGTATGGCCTCAGTGCAACCTTGCATATACAAATTGTCAACATTTTTTTGGATCATTCGGAAATCATTCTGGATGGGTGTAATCTTTTCTAAAGTTTATTATAGTAGTTTCCTCTCTCCTCTTATTAGCTTAAGATCTCTACGAGCTCTTAAAATTCCCACTGCTCTCAGGTTACTTGATTATGTTGTTCTTGCACCAATCCACTATTCATCTAGGTGTTCCCAACTTATAAAAAATCTTATATAACTTAATTATTTATGTATCGAGAGGATAGCCTGGAAGCCTTTTTGCCATCACCTCATGGTGTGTGCATTGTAATAGCAATCTTTCAAACAGCAATATGGGAACTACATAACCTGAAGAAAGTATAGAATGAAAACATTATAAATGCAGGTAAAAAGGATTTCACTTTTAATGAAGCCAATAAGGTGGAGAGAAATGCAATTTATTTAATTTGATAGAGAGGCTTGTTGCGAAATTTTTTATCCAGATAATTTATTTGTACTTCAATTTAATAACTGTTAAATTATTTAAGTATGAAACGTTACAACTATTTAAAGACTTCTAAAAAGAATTTATTTAAGTTATATGATTAGTCTTGGTAATGAAAATTATAAATGTTGAATGTTTACCTCATTATGTTTTATTGTTAAGTATTTATTTATTTATGTTTTCAGAGCTATTGTTTATCTTGATAGTTACTAAGTGCAATAATATTTACATTGTTGATGTTTGACTAAATTTTGTTACCTAACTGAAATGTTTCAGAAAATAGAATTAGTTGTTTAAATATATGAACATATCCTAACTGACCTGAGGTAATTAGAGCTAGAGTTTTTTCAAGGGGTAACCACCTGCTATAACACCCTAGTACCGCATACACCAACAACTTCCGAATAGATGCTTATGAAATTACAACCTAGCACCACATATACCAACAACTCCTGAAAAGATAGATGCTTATGAAATATCTGAGCAATTAATTGGTGAAATACTTCTCCGAAGTCACGCTTTCAACTACACTTCTTGATTCAATAAACTTTCTTGTGATTCAATTAAAATATAATTTTGATTGAATTTGATACTATTTTTATCGAATCACAAGAAAGTTTATTATATCAACCAAAAATTGCGGTTGAAATTGGTGTATCGGTGTTGATGGTGTATCGGTGTCGGCACTGTTTACAATCGTTATTTTAATTTATCTTCAGAAAGTATCTTTATTTCTCTGAAACATTTGGACATTGCTCCCATTTTCATCAGATCTTCTGTAATTGAATTCTCAATTACTGTGTTTCTAATCAATCGTTTTATGCCTTGTTTGGTAGCTAATTTGTCGAGCTTTTGTGTGTTGCTTTTGTTTTATTGTTTATATGTAAAGTGAAAGACTGATAAATTAATTTGAACTATTTAAGTCTGAATTCAAGTCATAAAAGTATTGTAGTGATGATCCATACTAACAGATTTCATGGTGGCAAATTAATATTTTTGAACCAAGTTAAAAATGACATCCAAACCATAGCTATTAATTTCTATATATCTGTTATTTAGTACCCATCAGAATTCAAATGTAAATTAATAAAATAAATAACTAATAAACTATAAATGATTATAAAGCATAACAATTATTTATAGCATCATTGAATCTTTTATGATGACCAATTGAAACATTTTTCATTTGATCATAACAATCATAGTTGTCATTTATTTTAGGAAATTTCTGCAGGTCTTATGTAACAAAAATTTTCATACGTTATTTCACCTAACAACCTTGATAATAATAGTGAAATGATTAATAGGGCTTGCTCTAATCGAATTCTTTTGATATAGGCAACTTGTATGATTGCTATTTACTGTAGAATTGTATCAGAATTTTCAATGGTTAAGTTATAAATTTCATTAGTGCAAAGAAATATTTGAAATATTTTGGAATCCATGTTCTTTATTTACGGAGAATATGTATGATAAAATGTATAAAAATAATTCATTTGAAATATTTCTTCATATACGTAAATCTTATTTATACAAATGGGTACAAATTTCAATACAAATTCATATTTTACAATATTATAATTTGGTAAGTATTATTTTTAGATTTGTCAATATAAGTTAAACTTTTATTTTGATTATTTTAATGTTTTTATTTGGGTTTTGTGGAGTGATTAAATTTTTTTAAAATTTTAGGAATTATATTTTCACACTTGTTGATACAAATTAAAATATTTTGTATTTATTTCAATGTTTCTATTTAAATGTGGGTAAATAATGCTTTATATTTTTAAAATTTAATTAAACAGGCAATGAAGTCCAAATTTGTTAGTTTTTGTAATTTAATAAAAATTGTTTACTGATTATTTAATCAAGTTTAGATTTTAACAAATTTGGTTTTTCTTTTACTTGAAATTCATGTTGAGTTTGAAATGAAATGTTCAGTTAATTAATTTAAAAGTTGTTTGTGTGCATGTGTGTTTTTGCTTTACTACGAGTCATTTGTCTAGTGTTTTGTAATGCTGTCTAGTCATAGAATTTGCCTACAAGTTTTTGGGTGATTTTGTACAAAATGTGTTTTTTGTTAGTCATGTGTTCTAGTCTTGCCTTTAATGTTAATGTTTTTGTGTAGTTATTATTTAGTTATTTTTGTATTATATTTAATATGTTTGGAAATTGTTGCTTATTTTATTTAGTTTGTATGTTTCCTGTTAAGATCACATTGTTGAAAATGTTTATATAGTTTTTATCCAAAAAAGTGTTTACACACTTGGTACTTAATACAAAATTTCTCGGTTATTAATCTGAAATTTAAATCAAATTCATCCTAATGATTGTTACCTAATGTAGTGGGCAGAGTCCCATGCCTTAACCAGAGTAAATTTGAATAAATAATTTTTTCCATTTTTTTTATATTATTTCCTTTTTTGTTGGTTTTTATTATCGTTTCATTATTTTAAAAACATTTTTAGGTTCGACATTATCTTTTTATTGACATCTTTGAGTGAGACTATTACGTCATAAATCACAACTTACGAACATTATAATAATATAGATGTTATTAACCTGACAAGAAATAATATGTAATAGCTTAGCAATCTGATGATCTAGATGGAACAATCTAAAAAAATTGATACATTACTAAAAAAAGATAACATTATCTTAAGATCAGCCATGCATAATTATTTTGAGTGTCATAACAGAGGTAAAAAGGTTCGTTACAAAAGAAAATTATCCAAATGGATTTGAAAGGATAGCTTTGCATATTTTTGGTTTGATTTTGAAGTTTCAGGTTTGTATTACATCAATTTTTTTATTTGTTTATTCACTTTTAGCAATGGAATAATGTAGTTGATGTTCCTGAATGCCCTTTTTTCTATTAATGAAAAGCGTTTATTATTTACAAATGAATTTTGACCACCCATATGTCTATATAAAAATAAACCTTTGGCCAATCTTAACAAATAAACTTGAAGAAAATGTTAAATGTGTTCTTCCCATAAAGTATCTAATAATTATTTTAATTGAAATTACAGTCAACGGCCTTGGCCGCGTTGAAACACCGCTTCCCGTATGATCAGCGAAGTTAAGCAACGTTGGGTCTGGTT
>JARUHE010114353.1:0-14737 GCA_031471125.1 Archaeomysis grebnitzkii
ATTTAAATTCAACTATATGTTTATATAGTATCTAAAAATGATAAAAATACATAATATATTTATGGTAAAAAGGCCTATGTTTGGTGACTTTGAGCATGCTTTATTTATTAATATTTTTACTTGATTTTTGTATAATATGTTTCTTAATACGTGAATGTTATAATAAGCTATGGGAACAATCATAATTATTTATAGTTATTCCTTAAAACATTAAATAAAAACTGATTTTCTTCGAAAAATGAAGAAAATCTTTCAATTTTCTAAAATTCCCAAATATTGCCATAATTGTATCTAGTATTTAGTCATTCATAAATATATAGAAAAAGTAGGTTTTATGTATGTTTTATAAATGTATTATGTGATGCAAGAAGAATAAAACTTTTGAAATCACGTTTTAAAACTGATTATACCTACGTGTGATTGTCATTTAGGCCTAAATGTGGCGTTTATTGACCCATGCTACTGTTGACTAATAGCCCAGTACACGTGTGTTCATGGTAGAGAGCGTACAAAGCCTTAGTGACCTAACAAAAGTGAATAAATTTATATTTCATAATAAACACAATTCATTTAGAAAAGAACAATTTAACGTAAAAATTATTTATGTAGTTCAAAGGAATACTCGAAAAAAATTAGCTTTTTAAAGTGATAACTAATTATTGTAACACTTAGCTTGGTAGTGTATTAGGTGTATAGCGTGAATTATTGAATTACTCTTAATAATGAAGTCCAACCTTAAGTTTTTTCCATTTTCTCTTGTAACAACTATTTGAAAATACATTTACAGATACAATGGCATCTACCAGAGCAACTAAGGATATATTTCTTGTGGAGAAAACTGAATTAACATTTAGTGAAAGTCAACTTATAACAGGTAGAGATATTCTGACGTATATTCATCCATTGGAAAATAATCAACCAAAACGAACCCAAGCTAGTATAATGTCTTGTAAAATGAATAGTTCCCATGAGTTGGTGTGTCCTAGTGATTGCGATTGCGTTTCCCAAAAGATTGTTAAAATTCATGTAAAGGCTGGTTGTCCTCTTCTAAGAACATATACATTTGTTGAGAAAATAAACGATCTACGAAATGAACATAAAAAACTGTTAAAAATAAAAAAAAGACACTCAAACAGAATATGAAAAGAGACGAATAGTTACTGAAAAATTATTAGTTTTGTTTGAATGTATGCCACTGGATGTTGAGCTTGTTATAGAACGTGACAGAAAAAGAAAACCAAAGGAAAGAGCTGAATATATACTTTTATTGAAAGACCAGAGAGGAAATTGAAAATCAACAATAGGAGGATTGGACTTTAAATATGACAAATCAGTAAAAGGCCAGAAGAGACTGCAAGTAAGATTAGCTAAGTGTGATAATATGAACAACCTTGTAGGTTTAAATGAAACTGATTCAAGTGAAATAGAAATGACAACGAGCAGCCCAACAATTATCTACAACACATCTGATTTGGAATTAGACACAATGTACAATGCAGATGCTTCTTAGGATATAGTCACAGACACTGTGTTAGTATCAAAAGCAAAGAATGTCAGCGTCAGAACTCAAAGTCAAATACTGAAACAGGTAATTATGTTTTATATTTTTTTATTCTCTACCTTGTCTATATAATAAGATTAAAACACATATATGTGTGATATATATATATTAATGTAGAATATAAAATATTAAATAGTATATGGATTCAATGCATTGTATAGTTTTATTTAGTCGATTATAAATCATATTCTTTATAAAAAAAATATACCCACTCTAAAACTCGTTGAGTAATAGCTAAAATTATATAATGAAATTTTATTTTTCAGGTTACATCAACTTTTGGGTTACAAGTTAAAGGAAAATCAAAGTCTAATGTTCACAGGTGTGTACAGAAAGTGATCAAAGAAACCGATCTTAAAGTGAGAGAATCTATTAAAAAAACATGAAAAATAAGTTTGTAATTCTTCATTTTGATGTTAAAATTATTCAAGATTATACAGAAGGAAAAAACTTATGCGGGAAAGGGTAGCTGTTAGCATTTATACAGAAAAAGAAAATACACTGCTTAGTATAACTTTTTGCTTAAATTCAACAGGAGAATCGCAAAAGGAAGCCCTAATAAGATCTAATTGAGTCATACAAACTTAAAGATATGGTAAAATGGTTGGTGTTTGATACAACATCGACCATTACCGGTACGGAGAGAGTTGTTTGCACCATAATAAAACTTTTTTCACAACAACCTATTTTATACCTAGCGTGTAGGAATCATGTATATGAATGCCATATAAAAAAATGAGGCTAACTTTTTTAGACACACTTGTGGACCCTATCATCCACTCTTTATGAGATTGTATGATGATTAGCCTAATATTATAATTGATCCAACAACCCTTATAAAATATGGATATGGAGATAATGAGTTACAAGATTTTAAGGCAAAAAAGTATTTGGATTAATTTAAAGCGGCTTTTCAAGAGGGAAAAATTGCCCCAGGTAAGTTTGAATTTTTAGATCAGTTTTTTCATAATTTTTTAATTTATTTTTTTTGTATTTTTTTTTAAATTTTATGTTTGTTATATTTGTAGAATTGCTGAAGATGACATAGTGTGTATGTCGAAACTTGTCTAAAAAAGAATAAATGCGAATAATTTTAATAATGGAAAAAAATATATTTTTCCATTATCCCCAAATGATTGTCTTTTAATAATGAATCTGGGCGAATTATATATCCGATGTCCAACAAAATATTGGCAAGACTGAAAAGAGAAGAACTTAATATCCGAATATGTCATAACGATGAAATTTTTACTGTAATCCATCAAAGTCTGATAATTAAAACAAATAAGGAAGCAAACACTTCAAAATTATCATTAATAACAATCACTACAGTATAGGACGACGAACATGTCCCTTCGGACCATGAAGAATGAAAACGTAAAATGTTTTTATTTGAAAAGGCTTAATTTGTTTCAGGTATATCCGCCGAAGCTTTAATGGAACCGTTGCCATTGTAAAGATAAATCTTGTGCCGGAATTGTATTCACAATTTATCAACATTTTTTCGATAAAACAAATGTGAAAGTAATGCATCGAAATAGTTTTAGTTGGAATATTTATTCATTCCACTGCCTAAAAGTTTCCATTTTAAATCATTTGTTTTTGGTTTGACTTTTACTTTTATTTTTATGACAACAAACAAATTATTTTAAAAGGAAAAACTCTTTTTATTTTACTTAAAAACAATATTTTATCTAATTATGGTAACCAATTGAATTATTTTCAGCTGTACATATATAAACAAGCTGTAAGTAATGTATGAACGGTTTTTGCAACTGTAATTTATTTGTGTTTTTCATTGTAAGGACAAGTTTCTTTTGACTTTTCAACCATGCAAACACACGTTAAATAAATGTATTTACTTTGGTTCTTCTTTTTCACTTTAAACAAAACTTTCGTTAGTTTTGATGGTTTTGAAATTTTTAAGATGGATGAATTGCTCTTATAGACAATTCTAAAATGATTACTTCAGCTTAACGTTAAATAATATTAAACCGATGTAAGCTTGAAGAACTAAGGTAAGTTGCGGAAATGCGTCCACCCGCAAAGTGCGTCTACCTATCATTCAAACGCGTGTACTTGTATATTATAATACATTAGGTTTTAAGTGACCACATTACCTTTAGTGCATCACAAATCATATGTATATTCTAACGATTTAATGTTTACAAACCTTACATATTTTGAAGGAGGTTATTATAATTCCTTTAAATATAGACGCATTTCGCCTAATGGACGCATTATTGCAACTTACTCTACTTTATAATTTGAAATAACTGATTATTGACACAAATTTTGAAAATTTGGTTCAAAATTGTTTTAAAAAATGAAGAAACAAATAAGCAACATAAATCATAATAAAAAAAATGGTATAAAAAAAGTAAAAAATCGACATTATTTGCTATCATTATTATATCCTCCAATTTGAGCATCTTGGGACATTAACGACTTATAGGATCAAATTGAATCATCGGTGTTCTCTAGAACCATTATTATTATTAGTATTATTATTATTATTATTATTATTATTAGTATTATTATTATTGTTATTATGATTAGTATTATTATTATTATTATTATTATTGTTATTATTATTATTTTTATTATTTTTATTATTATTATTATTATTATGATTAGTATTATTATTATTATTATTATTATTGTTATTACTGTTATTATTATTATTATTAATATTATTGTTATTGTCGTCGTTATCGTCGTCGTTGTTGTCGTGGTCGTTGTTGTCGTCGTCGTCGTTGTCGTCGTCGTTGTCGTCGTCGTCGTTGTCGTTGTCGTTGTCGTCGTTATTTACAATCAATTCTACTTCAATCTTAAATGAATTGCTTACTCATGTTAGCTATATCATTAATAATTAGTATTATCCTAGGTGATATAAGCCTATTATAATATACTGTTATATGTGTTTATAACATCATTGTATTGTTATGTATAGCATATAGTTTAGTATACAATATAGTATAATATTTATATCATGATCATTAATTAATTATGATATATATTGTGCAGAAAGGTCTGGTGCTTTATCTTCTGCCATGATTTCACTAAAACGTTAAGTTTTGTTGGCACAATTGAGGAACCATTTCACATGATTTTGTCAGTTCTGTGTTAATGTGCCTAAATAATTTTTTCCTTTAATTTTCTTTTGCTGTCGAGTTTCTTCGAGCCATATCTTATTTAACTAAGGGATACATTTTTAATCACACATTACAGGTTGCTTACAATATGGATTTGATAGTTTTTACTTTTTTATGAGATGCATTTGTTAGACATTGAAGATTTAAGCTAAGTACTGAAGTTATGAAACGTGAAATCTATTTAAGAAAACTGTAAGACAATAAAATGTAAATAGTTAATGTGAATGGATTGTAAAATATTTCAGTTAATATAAAAAAATGTATACTCCAACTGTCATGTTGGTTTAGCTTATTTTGACTATTTCTTTAATAATTGGAAAATAAATGCATGACTCTTTTGTAGACACTCAAACTAAATATTTGCTTAAATACCAGCCCATGAAATAAAAAAACATTTAATTTTAAAATTACATTAGCAAATTAATTAAATGAAAAGTAAAAAAATAATAAAAATGTTCAGGTATAAATTATTTTAAGAGAGAAGTTTAATTGGTTTGTAAGTAAACATTCATTTGATATTAAAACTAACCAAACTACATTAAATTCTTTGTGTGCTTTATTAATTCAACTTTTTTCAATTAAAAGCTAAAAGCTTTTTCGACAAACCTTTTTCGCGAAAATTATAAAGATAGAAATAAAATAAAAACGTTAGATATACTTCATGTTAATTTTTGTATCTCAATAAAGAACTCGAGTGATTTGTCGGACTCATTCATGAGGAATGTAGTGCAGCATAATATGTCTTCAATTTGTTTTGAAAAACAACTCTGCTTAGCCCTAAGTTGCAACGGAATAATTATTCTCAAGCAATAAGGGTCGTTTTTAAGGTTAACTTTGATATATTTTAGTCCGTAAGGCAACAGTTAATCAATATTGAAAGATTAAACACTTCACAAGAATGAAATTCATTATTTATCCAATAGATTGTATTACAAAAGAAACTTTGAAAGAACTTTACTATGAAGCATGAATAATAAATAAAAGCTATTCTTTTACATGTATTATTTTTTAGATATCGAAAATTTCTTTCACCAATACATAAATCTGAACTTTATAAAAACAAAAAACGTGTTATTTCCGATGTAGAGTGAACGTCTTTGAAAGTATCAATCTTCCAGTGTCTGGATGGACATACAAGTCCAATATCTATAAACCTATTTTTGAAAAGAAAGCGTAACCATGATGTGTTAGTAAAATAAAATTATTTTAAGGTAACAAGTTTTATTTAATTGGCTTATCTTTCAGTTAAGGTTTAATATAGAGTTTAGTATATGGAACTAAAATTGTAATTTGTTTTATAATGTTCACATTGTTTTTCATTTTTGAAGTATTTGCCGTTTTTATATGATTGGGTTAGAACAAAATAATATTAAAGTTGAAAATGAAGAAACTAAAATGTGTTGTAAATACTAAAATTAGTTTTGTGTATCTTCTTAATTGGTTGTTTTGTAACCATATAGTTCAATGTTAGTAAATGTTGAACAAACTAGTAAAAAATTATTTTTCTAAGGTTAAATAAATTGTTTCTTGCGTTCACACACTTACATAGCTTTTGAATGAGGATTACCTTTTGAAGTTAATTCGATAAAAATTGGTTGGAAAAAATGGAAAATAAAATGATATTGGTATGTACAAGACAATTAAGAATCCAATTATAAAAAATAATTTTTAAAACTGGTTTAATTAAAACTAAAATAAATAAGAGAAAATGTTTCAACACTATAGCTGCTTCCCATATATAAATTTATATTGCTTGGGTTTATTTCAAAGTGTTGTCCATTTTGTTAAGAAAATATACGAAACAGGAAATTCTATTACGATAAAGAGAGGGTTACCTACCGTTTTCTTTGGGCCTTTGACAAATTTCTATACGACAGGAATAGATTTGTTCGAATCTTGTTTTCTTAGATGTATGAATGGGATTCAGATAACATTGAACAATTGATTAAAAGGATAAATACATTTCTCAATAAGAAATATCTATGCGACGTTTAAACAAATTACAAAGTAGAATAATTTTTGGATTGAAATAGAAAAGATAAATAACTAATACAATACAAGTTTCCATCGATACAATACCTAATTGAAGTATATTTATAAAATATGTATTGGGCACTCCAAATGCTATCACAATGGGCTAAATATTAAAAAATCTAAAGATTTAAATGAACTTGAATCTATATAAATAACCTATATACTATCTAAATAAATTATATATCATATAAACCATTTAAAAAGATTCTAAATGAATAAACTTGTATTTAAACAATTCAAAATGTATTCAAACTAATAGCCAAATGAACGAGATAATGCTTAAACATATAAATTTTATTTAAATGAACTATATGCTACGTAGATAATCCCAAAAGTATTTAAATAATCCAGCCACTGAATAATGAAATAAACATAGTATAATATATAAGTTATCTAAAAATTTCATAAGTGAACAAAAACATTATCTAAACAGTCTGAATCTAAATATGCTCTAAAAAACTAAATGTTATATAGATAATCCAAACATTTCCTAAATGAACTTATCACTATCAACATATTTTAAATAACAAAATCAAAATCAATTAAATATCATATCAATAATTCAAGTAATTTTTTAAACATTCAATTTAGTGTCCAACCAAACTAACTGTGCTTACGTCACGACATTGACGTCACGCGACAGATTCAACTGTGAATGGGACTCCATTAATTGTTTAGGTTAATCTCGTTAAGATTATTTTCCCAATAAATTAAAAAAAAATGTATTACTAAAATATAATTGAAAGTTTTATGTTAATGATACATTTATTTTATTTCATTTATATAACTTTTCAATAAAATAATATGTTGGTCTTGTTGTGGATTTTGTTTAAGGACAAAACTCTATGTACTGAGTATTAAGATTTCGTCCCAAAATAATATTGTTGCAAAAACATTTCGTCTGCTATGTGCCTTGACAGCAAATTTAATATGGGACATACCTGGCCCATATCCATCTGCCAATTCGGCCCAGTTTCGGTTACCAGATCCGGCTCGGCCTATATTTGCACAACGGCCCGTATATGGGCCATTTCATGTTGCCAGAGTAGTACCGTACCTTGGCCATTAGCAACCATATTCGTCAGTTTTGAACCATACTAATGCCAGATCAGCCATATTGAAATTAGTCTCAATCCATATCTTAACCAGCTTGCAAACAGTGTTGGGCCTACTTTGGGCCAGTTTGTAGCAAGATTACAAAATACATTTCAATCGACATTAGATCAGTTAGATATTGCAATGTTAGTTCATATTTAGCCATGTTAACCGAGCTTGGTTATAGATATTTTTTCTTATGGACCATCCATGATGGATTATTGTTAGGTCGTGTAACCAGCCACAGCACCTGCTCAATTTGTATTGTCATGAAAATCAACAATAGCAGCTTTATATAGTTCAGACTTTGGTGCCGCACTTGACAGTTTACATTGATTTTTTGTTAGGTTGTTTGTTTGCATTATTCTTCTGTAAATCAATTGAAATTTGTATTTTATTTGTAAATATCACAATTTCATTCAAAACCATGACGCCTAAGTGGTATATTTGTATAAACGCTTAACGCAATAAACTTTCATAAAAAACGATTTTTAACCGTAGTTAATGTAACTTTTTCTTCTTCGTCGTTTGAGGCCCAGCTGAAGAATGGATTATTCTTCAAATTCCAAATCCAAACATTGTTCAAATGAGCAAATATTAATTAAAAAAATACAAAACACAATGAAATAGATTAAAAACTTGAACCCTGACCTGAATATAGCTTGTACGCAAGATCTTGAAGATAAAAGAGTTCTTTCAGGAAGTTTGTCAACAAATTTGATTTTTTCAATAAACAGGTGTTGAAAAAATAATTTTTCATAAGTTAATCCAAAATTAATATAAACAAAATGTTCAAAGGAAATAAATTCTTTAGTGCTCAAACTTTCGGAAAAAATTATTTAAATTCTTGTAATTTTCAAATTCCTTTCCATAATTAGATTTTTGTAAAACGTGTGTCATGTTTACGAGAAGGAACTTAGTAGAAATTATTTTAACAAATAGTTGAGTTTGTAAAGTAAGTTATCACAAATTTTCTCATTTTATAATAGGCAAACTCATAATAACTTGAGTATTAACCTACATTGATAGTTCAATTAGTCTATCAAAACTTCATTCTAACATTATTTTTGTATTTTAGCCCTTACCGTATTTCCTTTCAGGTGTTTTTTTTTCTTCTCAACTTATCGTTTAATGAAAAATATACTTTATATTTCTTGCGTTGTTTATTTAATCATTTTTATCTGCAACACCGATAATGGTATTCACACTTTCAATTTATTCAAAAATAGTTGACTGGTGTTATTTAAAAAAACCTATAAAACAAAATAATCCACAATAAGAAGACGAAAAAAACAGAGTCAAGTTGTTTTATATAAAATTAAAAGTTGACATTTTGTTAAATTTAAGTGAAACATACATATATATAATTCATTTTTTTAAAGTCCGTGTTTAAATGTGGGTTCACAAACTTAATCAACAAGCTTTTTCCAAGGAATATATCTTGTTTCTTAAAACGTTTAATAATTTTAAAGTTATTAGTTGAGGTTGGTGATCATTGGCATTACAATAAACCCTTACAGCACTGAAAGAAGGTCGTACCAGACCATACTGCGAGGTATGGCTATCATTTAGGCTGATTATATTAACATCTAAAAATGGTGAAAAAGTGGCAGTCAAGAAGCTATCTCTCCTCATGATGACGTTGGAAAATATTAGCTAATAATTTATTTGAAGGGTGAACCTATTTCTGCCACTTACCCTAAAAATAAAATAATATTGATAACTTGTCTAATAATAATATAACTTCCCTATGAGTAAAATAATAATAATATAACATCATTAACAACATAATCATAGTAACCTAGCTTCTCTAATACTAACATATTAATAATATATCTTGACTAATAATAATAATGTAATTTGACGAATTGTAATATACCTTCCTTACTGATAATACAACCACAATATAATTTCCTTAATAATAATATAAATAATAAAATAACCTCACTAAAAACAATAAAATAATATTATAACTACACTAATAAAACATAATAATAATATAATTTCTCTAATAATAATATATTAATAAAATAACTTCACTAAAAACATTAAAATATAAATATAACTTCACTAACAAAACATAACACTAATATAACTTTCCTAATAATAATACATTAATACATTAACTTCACTAAAAACTATACAAAAACTTGACTAGTAACAACAAGAGAACAACACAACTTGATCAATACAGCTATTTGCAACCGATGTGGAACAAATGGTTTAGACAGAGTTCAAAACCTGGATGCGAAGAATTGTAGTTTAAAATAATATTCAAAACAACGGGTCATTTTATTAAAATTAATAACAAAACACCATTACTTAAAGACAAAGCTTTTTGTTTTCGACAATGATTGTAAGTTACACTAGAATAATAATAAACAAATATAGCATTTTGTGAAACAATCTTGGCGCGATCAACAGTTTTAAATTTGTAATAGACAGTTTATTTAGCGTTTACACACTTGGATAGTTCTTTCAACAGTTATTATATTTTGGAAAATCATATGAGCAATTTTAAAACAAATAAAACATTTGGATACGCGTTTTCATATGCTGAAAAACACGTATATTAATATTTTTTTAATAGGTTTTTGCTAATTTTTAATATAGTTGATCATTTGTTGAATGTAAAAACTAACGTTAAATCGAATGTTATTACGTTAAAACAATTAATTCATATCCATTGCTTCTTCCGTGCTGCTATAAGAGGTCTCTTGTGTAAGAAGAGCTTCGCTATTCCCTTTGGGTTGTTAGTCTCATTGATCCTAAAATATTTTCATTAGTTCAACCAACCAATCAATTTATTTTCAAGTTGTGTTGCATTCACAATGGCTTTACATCGTCTAACCATTATAACCTCTTACTGTAAAAGTTTTATTAATAACTGCAATGATAACGAGGACTTAGCACTGGAATAGTTCTTTCAACAGTTGTTATACATTTTAGAAAATTAGCTGGGCATTTTAAAACATATAAACAATTTAAGTAAACGTGTTCACATATTAACAAACACATATATTAATCATCGGGTAGATAGTTGTTTGCTAGTTCTTTGTGTAGTGACTCATTTGTTGAACGCACGAACCAACGTTAAATCAAATATCATTGCGTTAAAAAAATATTTAATGTACAACTTCTTCTACCTTATTCTAACAAGCCACATGTGTAAAAAGAGCCCCACTCTTCCCTTTGGGTTGTTAAATTGTAGCTCAGAGGATGTTTGATATCTTTATAAACCTGTTAGTGGTTGGGGATCGCCTTTGATCCTAGTCTCATTGGCCCTGAAGGATTTTAATTAGGTTAACCAACCAATCAGTTTGTTTCCAACTTGTGCTGCATTCACAACGGTTCTGCAATGTACAAAAATTTCAACATCTGACCGTCAACATTAAATTGTTAACTACAATATTATCGAGGACTTTTTAACAGTTGCACATGAACCAGGGCTCAAGAGAAGAACCGCTTATTCAATTATTTCAAATAAGTTATTTTCAATGAAGACTTCATTGTATTGTAGACCTTAGGGTAATACAAATTCAGGCGCTAAAAGGTTAATAATAAGATAACTCTACTAATAATATAATTTGACTAATAACAATATAATAATAATACAAAAACAGTGTAACTTGACTAATAGTATCATAATAATAATATAACTTCACTAATAATATTATAATAATATAACTTGACTAATAATAATATAATAATAATATAACTTCACTAATTATAATAGAATAACAATATAACTTGACTAATAATAATGTAATAATAAGATAACTTGACTAAAAATAATATAACACTATATAACTTGACTAATAATAATGTAATAATAATATAAGTTGATTAATAATAATATAATATTTATATAACTTGACTAATAATAAAACAATAACAATATAAGTTGATTAATAATAATATAACTTGACTAATAATAATATAATAATAATATAACTTGACTAATAATAATATAATAACAATATAACTTGTCTAATACTAGTATAATGGTAATATAATAATAATATAACTTGACTAATAATAAAATAATAACAATATAACTTGTCTAATACTGGTATAATAATAGTATAACTTGATTAATAATAATATAATAACAATCTAACTTGACTAATACAAATATAATAATAATATAACATGACTAATAAAAATATAATAACATTAAAACTTGACTAATAATAATATAATAACAATATAACTTGACTAATAATAATGTAATAATAATATAACTTGACTAATAATAATATAATAACTATATAACTTGACTAATAATAATGTAATAATAATATAACTTGACTAATAATAATATAATATCTATATAACTTGACTAATAATAAAATAATAACAATATAAATTGATTAATAATAATATAACTTGACGAATAATAATATAATAATAATATAACTTGACTAATAATAATATAATAACAATCTAACTTGACTAATAATAATATAATAATAATATAACTTGACTAATAATAATATAATAATAATATAACTTGACTAATAATAATATAATAATAATCTAACTTGACTTATAATAATATTATAACAATATAACTTGACTAATAATAATATAATAATAATATAACTTGACTAATAATAATATAATAATAAAATAACTTGACTAATAATAATATAATAATAATATAACTTGACTAATAATAATATAATAACAATATAAATTGACTAATAATAATATAATAATAATATAACTTCACTAATAATAATATAATAACAATCTAACTAGACTAAAACATAATATAATATCAATATAACTTGACTAATAATAATATAACTTAATTAATAATAATATAACTTCACTAATAATAATATAACTTGACTAATAATAATATAACTTGACTAATAATGCAAAAGAACTTGAAATAACGAAGAATAATTGCCTTCGAACGTGAATAAACTGTCAAAATAAATGAGGATTAGCATAATTGAATTGGCTTCTGATTCAAACTTGAAAATTTGTTCACTGACTTGTGATCTTTTTACATTTTGATTGAACCTTCATAATTCAATATAATTTTGATTGAGTTCTGTTATTATACAGAACAGTCCAATTCAGATTACTCTGTGCCAATGACTTTACATGGTACTTGTCATGTTCTTGAATATTTAAGCTAGTTCATTATGTTTTTTTAAAATTAGTTGTTCATTTTATGTCAATAATTTGTTTGATATTTTGTTGTTAAATCACACATTTTGTTCATACATTGTATAGGGTAATTTGGGCTGAAATCGCCATTTGTTGGAGTTGCCGCAGGCCGTTATATTTTATCCAAATTATTATTACTCGCCTGTTTTGTAAGACGAAATGACCTATGTGTTCAGCATTTCAAAAAATAGTCAATAAATTGGTATGGTGTTTTGTTTTTAATATCCGACAGATAATAATGAAGTATTGAAAACATTATTGTTATAAAACTTCTATACTTTCTTATGCCCGACGATTTTGCCCTTTATTACATTTTTTCTTAAGAAATCATTATAAAATTTTGTTTTCACAAAAATTGGCGTATAATTTTTTATATAATAAAATACACTTTTGGATGGTTTCGGGATCGAACCAGGAACCAGCTGGGTATGAATCTGAAGCACCAGCGCTAGCACCACAAGCTCATATAAGCATCGACTATTGCAAAGTTATTTAAACTAAGCAATGGCCAATACCTGCTCAATTTTGGTGTTCAAGTTAACACGCCTGACCCATAAATTGTAGGGGCTCTCCATCCTCCTAACTTTAATTTCCCACATATAATTTCTAGTTATAGGTCCTAAACGCATATTGGTTGGGCTCATTCGTCCTCAACAGTGTATACCAGTATTTATGAATAAATACATTTTCGGATAGTTTCTTGATTGAACCAGGGACCAGCTGGGTATCAATCTGACGCACTAGCGCTAGCACCACAAGTGCATATAAGCATCGACCATTGCAAAGTTATTTACTTCTAAGCAATAGCCAGTTCCCGCTCGATTTTGGTGAAGAGATTAAATGAACACGCCTGACCCATATTTTGTAGGGGCTCTCCATCGTCCTATAACTAGAGATTATGTATGGGAAATAAAATTTAGGAAGATGGAAAGCCCCAGCTGAGCCCTGGTTCGATCCCGGAATACCGTGAGGAAATCTACAATTGCATGTTTGATAGGAATGACAAACAATTTCTGATAAAATTAAATCAGTGCAAATTTTAGATTTGTAAATGTCGAAACCTCAATCAAATTTGTATTGAGCTTGTCCTGAAGAAAACTTAAAGATTTTAAGTTTTTAAAGTAATTCATTTTGTAACATTTCCTAAAAGTTTGTAAATTTCAATTAATTTTATTCTGTTTATTAAATTTTAACAAAGAATTTGTTAGTCTTACATTGATTTAAAATACAAGAAACCAAACTGCTTAACCCTAGAAACCTCGCCCAACATATTTAAGGTAATCATTATTTTGGAGGAATTTTTTATCGTGTGTTGTTGTCTTTTCTACGGTATTGTGTCCCCTTTGTCAACTTTCCGAATTGTGATCAGTGTGTGTATCCTACAAAAATAAAAATGTTTTTTTTAACGTAGTCACTCACTATTCTTCAAAAATAAATCGTACCTTTAACCGAGACAAATGCATGAATTATCAGAAGGGGTATTCAATTTTGATAATGATATAAATATTACACACTCTAGCCTGAAGGAAATATCTAGAGTGTTTGACTGGTGTCTATTATAGAAAGACATAGATGAAAGATTGAAAGAAAAGGAAATTAGATGAAAAAGTCATTAAATATTCTCGAAGTGTCATCAAAGTTTTTAGATTTGTTCCTGTTCAATGATGAAACATCTGATTTGTCTTTCGCATATGTTTTCTACTAAAAA
>JARUHE010114463.1:0-14735 GCA_031471125.1 Archaeomysis grebnitzkii
TGGTCGACAAGTGCTGTTGTAATGATACAATCTAAACAACCTTTACGTACAGGGATTTTAAGAAAAATGTTTATTTAATATTTATTATTCATTATTAATTGTATCATAAACGCGAGATTCATTTGCCCCCTCTAATTCATTTTAAGTACAATTACAATTAATTATAAAAAAAACATAGCAACACAATACAATAGAATATAATACAACGTATAAGTTATGCACAAATTTGACTAAACATTTCAACCATTTCTTGTAACACTGGTGATACAGTGGTTTATTACATCTTATGTAACACCAGTGATACAGATGTTTTTAATAAATTTCTATAGGCAAATATTTACCTATATATATTTATTAAAAACATAAACTAGCTCTATTTATATCACTGGTGTTATATAAGATATAATTGCTTTCTAGTTTATGCATATCATTGATTTCATGAACTAGAGAGTTGAGAAGCAAAGGTTGTATAGTAACTACATTAGAATTGGTCTATTTTGCTTCTCAGTCATCTAATTATAAGGTCATGGAGACGTTTTCGTGATTTGGGATATTCTGGAGGTAGTTCCAATTACCTTCAGGACCCATAGTGAACAAGGCTAATATCATCTCAGACTTTTTATAGATTTACGGGCATTAATGTGAAATAAATTTAAAACTATTACCCTCCTCAGCCGTCTAAAGTTATCTATTCAAACCACATGAACATTGGAGCATTATTCTTATCCCATATATTAATACCTGCAAAATCATAAAAAGAGATTTTTCATTGCTATCATCTCAGACATTTGAGTGTTCAAGTTAAAGATAACTAGACAATTGAATTCATACCAATGCTTAAACAAAATATATTGTAAGAAGTCAATGATAGGGATCGGTTGATGTGATGTATTAATGTGCAAGTGAGGCTGTAGCAATAGTTTTATGCTATGAGGTGTACATTTTATAAATTCATACACTGATTCAAATGAAAAATATAGAGGCCTACAGGTTAAACCTAAATTTAAAACGAACTACTCTTTTCTATTATTAGGGTTAACAGTTATATTGATCAGGCCAATACTTTGAATTTTGAAAAAAAAAACTATTAGAACAACACGTAACTCATTCATTTATCATTGAGGTTTCGACAATTATATGTCTAACTACCTTATCATTAAGAAAATCCTGATTTCAAATGCTTTATCTTTCAATTTTCACTTCAAGTTTATTTCTCATTGATAATTGGATCAATAATAGCACACATGAGGTAAGCTCTATGTTATTATAATGTGGGTTACTTCACTTGTACTACTGTGGAGCTAACTATCCTATTTTATCTTAGAGTTTTAAATATACTGTATAATTATACTAGCATTTTTAAGTAAAAGTATGTTAACACTGTAATCTTATCTTATTGATGTTACTCGTTAATACCCATTTAACTAAAGATACAAACATATACTAGATACATATATAACTTAATATTAGAGACAGTGTTATTAGAACTTATATCTATAAGAATTTCCAAATATAAATTCTTTATTTTAATTTGATATTATATATAGTTTTGTACAATAATCAATTATAAAGTGAGATAATGTTAATTAATTATAGATAACTCTACAATTTTCTGACTGAGAATATAAAGTGGCAAAAATATTATTCCGAAACAACTAGTGTGGACCTTTTTACAAAATTAGAAAAACAAACATTGCCCATATTTCATGTTTTTTTTAGAATCATCCCCCATATGTTATTTCAATTTAGCTCCAAAATGTAATATGCTATATAATATTATGAACATATATTACAGTTGCATGGTGACATCTTGAACAATTGATATTGTAAACACGAGTCGAAATTAAGAATTTGGAATGTTGTAAGTGGAAATTGCCTATAAAACATGTACTTTCATATGATACTTTACACCATACTTTACCAAGTATGATGATTATAACAATGCTGAAAAATCTTTGTTTTTGTATAACGAGTGTTTTCCATTGTACCTGAAAACAACAACTCAATCAACTATTTAGTAGTTCACTCCAGCTTTGATAGCTTTTTAATTGGATCTCAAATTATACTGGATTAGAATATATGAACACTGTTAATGCAACCATGGTGCAAGAAATAAAGCTGAGTTGAAAATGACTAAAAACGATCGTTTGTAGCATCGGTTGATTCAAATGCATATTCAAATATTTACAAACAAAGACCCGAGAAAATTAAAGAATAATCCAAAAAATCGGATAATTAATATGAATTATGTTTTGATGATGGCACAGTATCGTTACGTTTTCCTTTCGGCTGCGCCCATTAAGAGTAAACATATCAAATCATTATTCATGGGTCTCACTCAACATCCACATATACTTTTAATGTTTCGTCTTTATCTCTTCCTTCTGCCAGCTTCAATAACGTCCAAAATATAATTGTATTCATTTATAATTAAAATATTTGTGTGCTTTGATATATATTGTTACAATTAATCTCAATGTTATTTCAAATTGAAATTTAATGTTACGTTCACCTATTTTGTAAATTTAGTATTAATTAAAAAAATTGTAAACCTTAAAATATATTAAATCACGCCATTGCACGATTACCGACTGTTTTTGTAATTGCCGATACCCTAATGCTAATTGCAATGCACTATAATTCAACTGAATTAAGTTGAGCTTAAGAAATTGTCAATTTCTGACACAGTCGGTAACTGTGCAACGAATACAATTATTTATAACATTGTAATTATTATTATGAGATATAAACTTAATATTTTGAATTAATCTATCCCATATAAAAATATTATTTACACAATAAGTTTACAAATGATATCATTCTTTAAAGAAAAAACATTACTTAATAATGCCAGTAATGAAATCGATTTCTTAGCGAGATAGCGAATCCCGTGTACCACCTACCGTAGATTGTTTGTCTTTGCGTAGGTTGTGGTGTTGCAATTCATTTTGTAGCGCATTATAAATTAAGTTTTTATTATAAATAATTAAGGTAAATTAAACACCACCTCACTGAAAACATTTGACTAACTTGTATGTCTAAGATAGTCAAAATTGAATTTATCAAATTGACTAACATTTGTTAACAGTGTTCATTTTTTTGTATTAAATTAACTTTCTTGTGATTCAATCAAAATAGTATCACATTGATACAAGGTAATACAATTTTGATTGAACCACAATAAAGCTGATTGGATCAACAAAAAAGTGTGCACTGTTAACAAAGGTTATTCAATTTGATGATGTCAAGTTTGAGTATCGTAGACACAAAAAGTTAGTCCAGTGTTTTCAGTGTATGTGGAATTGCCGTTATAACAACATAATTATAAAATTATTACGTTGTTCGTTTCGTTGTTAAAGCAACAAAAATTAAAGAAAAACAATTTTATACCATTTATTATCTTAATTTATCTTTCACAAAGTAACAAATAATTTGAGTTGGTTCATCCAAGCAATGGGTAATAATTTAGATCCTTAAGTGGGACAAATAAATAAAATCGAGCTGCTCAGTGCATATATTTATAACATTGTAAATAAATATAAATTCCTAGAGGACAATGTAGACCTTAAAAAACTTTCAATGATGAAACGTCCAATGTTGAGAATAGCACGAGTGGTAATGGGAAAGGCTTAGATAAAGAACTAATATGCAAATTAATTCAAAATAATTTTCCATTCCTTTATAAAAAAAAATTCGAGTATAATATGTTTTAAGTTTATATATTAGCATAACTTCATTTTCAAATTTAAAAGTAATATTTATACTTTTAAGTTTTAATTATTAACTACATTTGAATTATCATAAACTTTGAATAATTATTTATCTCTTTATTCACCTATTTCAATTCTTTTATTTCTCTAAATGTTTTATTTATCAAAATATATATGTATGTGTGTAAATTTCCATTAAAAACAATTGCTTTACTTTTTATTGACCATCTATAACAATAAAAATACATTTTCGAAAACGAATAAAAAATGTTTGACGTTTAAAAATGTATATTGCAGAATAAAACAATGGTATAGAGTGGGAATGAATAATACATCTTTCTTTAATGAAATGTAAAATTATTTAATGCTTTTTGAAAAAATGTTCAAAACTCCACGGTTGAAAAACATCAATATTCAATCTTCGATGTATCACTGGTATCAATTTAAATATTTCATTACTTTTAAGGTAAAATAATATTCTTTTTTATTTCGTTCATTCTGTTACTTTTTCATAATATTCACATTTGATTTATGAAATGTAAAACATTTCGTAGAACATATTCTGTACATTTGAAATATATATTCTCAGTAAAAGCAATAGATGAAACAAACTGAAATGGGTAAATTCAGGTTGACGGTCTGCACTATATAGATAAGTGAACTTCTACTCCAACGATTTGGAAACAACCATTTAAAAAAATTAGCTTCTAATGATTCTTTTGTGAGGATATAACGACAGATTTGTACTAGAACTGCTTAACGATCAAGCTATGGTAATAAGAACATACTTTGTTCCTTGAATAATCGTTTACGTACAAAAAAAACCAGGTATGTTGTACAATTATTCACGAGCTTTGCTTGTTTTTAAATGGTTCATAATCTTTTACATATAAGCATATGTACTCATTTAAATAATTCTTCTCCATTTCTTGTCACACATACAAGCTTTATTGAGTTTTTTTGATAAAAGTTTTTTGTTCTGTTTGATTTTTTTATAACTCATCTCAACTTAGAAATTATTAATATTCATTCCACATTAAAAACTCAATTTTTTTACATCCTTCAGTTTGTTATTAAACCTTTTAAATATCTTTAAACAGCACATAACTAAGCACGCATAACTATAATACGTGTTCAATTGTTCAATAATAATCTATGAATATTTGGACAAAACCAATCAACAATTTACCTTCGGAAAAAGTCCAAAGAATTGAAATCAATCTATGGGGAAGGCATTAACGAAACACATAAATCAGTTTTTCATATGCAGTATAAAAGATTATAAAAAGTTTAGAATTATTCCGTGCTGAAGAAGATACCAATTTGTGTACACTCTTTCAATACAAAAACAAATTCCATAGAAGTTGATTAAAGTGAATTTAATTAACCCGTCTCTCAATTGTCTCGTTTGCTATTTTCCTACATTAATAAAAGGTTCTAACCATAAAAATCCACTTAAATAAATTCACTTGAGGCTAAATCACATTTTTAACAGACAAATCGTAACTATTAAAAGAATCGAGAAGAGTTAAAAACCCACTGCAGATATGTACTCTTAATCAATCGTAACATATTGTAAAACAAATTATTTTCCCTTTAATTCTTTGTGTTGTACTTACTAATAATTAGCAGTTATATCTTCATTAAACCTTTGAATTAACGAAGAAGTTATTTATATAAATAAAATCTGACGTGTAATACTATTGCTTAATTAGGTCAGCCTAAGCAATAAGACATAAACAATTATTATATTTCATACTGATGAACAAAATTCCGGTTTTTGTCTGCCAATGCATGATGAGTTGTGTTTATTTTTTAACGATAAAATTATGAATATGATTTGTCGCCAGGTTAAATGAGAAATACAATTTTCAAAAGAGATATATAATACTCGAATATTTAATTCTTCATTTGAAATGTACTGAAAAAGCCGAAATCAGAAAAGTTACCAATTTTTTGTATATAAAGAAATTAGTTATTGGGTGAAAATAAAACAATTACATGTAGCACTTCGTAACATTTAATACTTTTGAATCATCGCTCAACTCTAAATTTTCTTTAAAAATTATTTTCATATATTACACTCATCAACAGTCATTACAAAGGCTTGCATATGGTATCATACTTTATTTTATTCACCGTATTTATGTATCGATGCCGACAAATTATCAAAAAAAGTTGCCTAATGATCTTAATGGACAAATTACCAAAAAAAATTGCTTAATGATCTTAATGGTCTTTCAAAAATCTTAACGTAATTATCGATGGTAATATGTTTGATATCGTACGAAAATGTGTGTGTGTATAAATTTATTAAAAACATAAACTAACTTGATTTGTAACACCAGTGTTACATAATATGTATCACCGGTGTTATGTGAATTGTTTAAAGTATTAATACTTTGATATTATGTGAGCACATTTAAAAAAAAACATTTAAAAACTTACCTTCAGGGAGAACGGTAAAAACCTTAAACTTTATTTTAGTAGACTGATTATGCTCCAAACTTTTTGTTTGTATTAACAATTATTTGTTGGTTTTAACAATAATAATAAATATTTGTCTTGTTTTATTGTTAATTTTTTTTTAGATATTATTATTGAATTATTAATTATTAAATGATTAAATTATTGAAGTATTAAATTAATAAATTATTAATTTATTAAATTATTAAATTATTAAATTATCAAATAATTAAATTATTAAATTATTAAATTATTAAATTATTAAATTATTAAGTTATTAAATTATTAAAATATTAAAAACTTAAAAAATTAAAAAAATTAAAAAATTAAAATATTAAAATATCAAAATATTAAATTATTAAATTATTAAATTGTTAAATTGTTAAAATATTAAATCCCATTCATCTCTTAACCTGTTGACCAAGGCTGCCATATAGTATCATACTACATGTGGGAGAACAGTTAATTTACATAATTCTTTCATTACTTAAATAAGTTAACAGTTAATACAACACAACATATAATAATAATACTAATACTAATTGATACAACACAGAATACAATAATAATAGGAATAATTAATACAACACAAAATACAATAATAATAATAATCATAACAACAATTAATACAACACAACATACATATGTTGTAAAATAGTGAGTACATTTTCCGGAAGTTCATTTCAGCCGTTCTCATGCACTGGAACATTTCAATAAATTGCGATATATTCAATGTATTGCACGGTTAATGTATCATATTCGTTAGTTGCAGAGTATTCTATTTCATTAAATAATCAAAGATATTTTAATCTTTCTTGAATTTGTAATGCATGTATCCCTTGTGGAAAAGTGAAACCCTTTTGATTTATTTTCCATGCGTGTGAACGAAGAAAAGCGAAAGCTCTATATACAGTTTTGATAATCAAGAGTTTGCTTCTGGTATCGCAAAATAGTCGAAATAGTTCCTATGTGAGGAAAGTCGGTATGTTCTGTACTGTAGGCTGAATTTGTTGAAACATTCAGACTGCTTGATTATAGTTTAAATATAAAGTTTAAATCATTTTCTTCATTAATTGACAAATTTATATTTGTTGAACATGTATATTGGTAATTTAGCCGTTTCTTGTAACACAGGTGATATATAATTATAATTGCTTACTCTGTCTTATGTAACACCAGTGATAGGAAACAAGCTAGTTGATGTGTTCAATATGTGTATTCCAGACAACTAGGCCGGACCCGTTCTTGTTCTGGCAAATATGGTTGACCGTCCCATCTTCAAATACAACAGAGCCATATTCGGCCCAGATCTATATGCCGGTTTTCAAACAAAACATGTGTTACAACTATGGCTCAATTCCGTTCGCCATATCCGGCCCGGCCTATATTTGCACAACGTGCCATATCTGGGCCGTATCCGTTTGCCGATCTTCAGCCATACTGTTGCTGTGTTTGCTGTAATAGAACCGTAACTTGACCAATATTCAAACATATTAGCCGGTTTTTAGCCATACTCATACTAGCTCGCGCCATATTGAAACCGGTATCAAACCATATCTCAGCCACATTGCAAACAGTATTGGGCCTACCTTCGGCCAGTTTGGAGCAACGTTGCAAACAGTGTTGGCCTACTATAGGCCAACATTTACATCACGTTAGTTCGCGTCACAGCCAGTCGTGGGCAATACTTTAGCCAGTTTCAATCTCCATTAAACTAGTTGGATACTGCACTTTTAGCCTATATTTAAACCATATTATAACCAAGTTTGGTAACATATGCATAATTTCTTAGGGAGTTTCAAATACAGTATACCAAATATAAATAATTGTGACGTGACTTTGAATGTACAATTATGTTGAAATTATAACAGGCAGTTAGTTTTATAAGTTACATCACCCAAGGCCTGAAGTTTGAAGAATATTCCATTCTCCAACTAGGCCTCAAAAAAGGGGAAGAACTTACCATTTCTATGAAGGTTTATTGCAATAAATATTTATGCAAATATACGACTAAAACATTATGGTTTTTGAATGAAAATATGATATTTATAAATAAAGTAAAAACTTTAATTAATTCATAGTAGAATAAATGAAACAAGCAACCTAATTAAAAGCCGTGAAGTGCGACACCATTTTTTGAACTATATATGGCAGCTATTGTTGACGTATATAACAACAATAATTGAGCGTGAATTGTGGCTTGATACACGAGCTTTAAACATCATGGATGATCCCTAAGTAAGAATATATATTAGCAAGCATGGCTAAGAAGGCTTCAATATAAACTAACATTGCAATATCTAACTAATTTAATGTCGATTGAAATTGGCTAAGGAATTGTACAACATTTTTGCAATGTTGCTACAGACTGGTCCAAAGTAGGCCCAACACTGTTTGCAAGCTGGCTAAGATATGGATCGACACTGGTTTCAATATGGCTCATCTGGCATGTTACATAAGACTGAGGGAGAAATTATAATGTTGTATCACATGTGTTACAAGAAACTGTTAAAGTGTTAAAAGTGTGCAGGCGATCGTTCATTTGAAACGTGAACCGTAAGGTTGAATGATTCGCCAATATTTGTTTTCTTTATTTTTGTTTTCAATGTTTGTATTTTTTTTTAATAATTTTACGCGTATAAAAAGTTTGGCAACTTAGTGTAAGTTGTAGAAGCATATTATTATTATTATGTATTGTTATTATTATTGAAGTTTATTTCAAAAAAGGAAACATGCTAAACTCTATACCAGGGGTGGGCAAACACGACATCGGGTGCAAAATGGGCACTGAGATGAGCACTTGTGCCCAGTAACAAATTTACAATTTTCTTAAGTTAGCCATAAAAAATATTCCTTATCCTAACGAACAATTAGGAAAACGGTACAAATGACCATGCAATTTTCAATAGGCTGTTTGATTTTTAGGTACCTTAGCATAATAGTGTATGAAAGTCTTACTTAGGTTTTGATGAATCTATTGTATTTTAAGTTTATAGTATTTTCATGACATATGATTTTGTATTTCATTGGTAGTAGTGATTGTTTGTAATAACATTCGTATTGATATTTCCATTGCATTTCCATCTATTAAATTATTATGTTGTTTAATGTTTAAAGTTGCAAGATATGTTTGACAGTTTTTTTATTTCTTTAATTTTCATTTACATACTTTGTACATGCATGAAACGTATTTAAATAAAACAAAATTTATTTAAATGTTTAAATGTTTAAAGAAAATGTCAAGCTGCACCGAAATTCTCTGGTTCTGCACTCAAAAGATGCACTCTTGCCCACCCCTGCTCTATACTATAAGAATCAGTGATACGTGCGCGTAGATAAATCTTTGTAAATAATTTAATTTCTACACAATTCATTGTGAGGCAAGTCATTTCAGGGGCCCCTTTATGTAAAGGCTAGAACGCTTATGAAAATGTTCACAAATCATTTCTAAAGATAGCAGATTAGGGTGGTAGTTATGGTGGGTTAATTTGCACGTTTATGAAGAGATTTTCAATTATGGCAAGAAACAAGTTGTCATGTATGTATGTATTTTTGTACCAAAATCAGTTTATTGAGATAAATATTCTGTAAAATAAAATTCTGAGAAGATATGAAGAAATCAATTTCACTAAAAAATACATTATCCTCATGATATTTAAAGTTATTTCCTGCAGAAAAATCATCAATCGAGTATTTAAATCAGACAAAACTGAATAATGAGACTAAAGTAAATCTGAGTTCTGACTAGATTACAATGAACTTTAAAAATTATTAAAAAAAACGAAAACAAGAAAACAGAATGTGCCTGGATAAGCAATATTCAAACATACAAATAAAGTTTTTAAAATAGACAAAGAATGATTAAAAAGTCTTGAATTTTTTATTTATATTGAACTGAGTTTTGAATAAAAGGTGATATCTTTCCTGGCAAAATAAAACAATAATATAACTTGAGTTATCACCATTCAAAACAAAATATATGAACATTAGATGAAAACAGACTTTTCGGATCTCTTTATACAGATCTTGAATATGAAACTCACATCGTAATGATTTTATCAAAACAAATTTATTAGAATATAAATATCAACGTGGTGAATGGGATTGATCGGTTGACTTTCTATTTGACCTAAGCCAAACGACCTCCGGGAAAAAACCTTCTACTTTCATACCGACTTAAGGTTAACCTTATTGATATAAGAACTCAAATACGTTGAAGTTACTATTGAAAATCATTCTTATTGTTCGTCGGTGTGCGCAACGAAGGATTGAAAGAAGAACATAAAAAGGTGATCAACAATGTATCATCGGTGGAACTTCTTTTGTTTTCGAGCTCGACTCGGTTGTGAAAAAAAGAATTTTCCTTCGGTGATTCAAAAATCGAACTTTATTGTATTTAATATTTCTATCTTTTGCTGACTCATCTCAAGTTTGTCAAAACTTTATTTTCACTGTTTTAATTTTCTTATTTTCTGCTCTTACAAATAACGAGACAAATATATTTATATAATAATAATACAAACTTTTCAATCGTTATTAGTATAAAATCGAAAAAAACATAATGTCAACTAACACACATAGAGTTTTTACAAGAAATGTTAAAATCGGCTTGACTTGAAAAAAAACAAATTCCAAAAATCGTTTTTCTTTACTTAGAATTGTCCATAAATACAATTTTAATTGTTTTTACATATCATAATTTATAAATTCACTTCTAACGTTCAGTATCTGCCGTACAAAATTGCACTTATAAATCATATACAAAGTACATAAAATTCAATATGATTGTATACGATATGTACAAGAATCCTATATTTTTTATTTTTAGAAATGCACATAAAAAATAGTGGATTATATTCTTAACAAAATAAACCGATTACAATAATTTTGTTTTAGATATAAGGTACAACAACCTAAGACGTTATGCAAATACAGTACTCAGTTAGCTTGTTGTTTTGAGATAAAAAATAGAAATAGAAAATAGAGAAAACACATATTTATGTTCATATATAAATTTGATTGAGTAATTCAAAAATAGGTATTTCAAACAATTTTCCAGCTGAAAAGGAATGGTATTACAGAAAAAATTGAATAAAAACATAATCTGTGCAGCAAAAAAGTCTGCTAATCTGATACAAATATACATAAGGTTGAAACCGATTTTCTGAATAATTTAAAGTCAGGATATATGAAAAAAATCGTGCTTATTTCCTACCTCAAATATTTGGAGATTTTTTTTAGTTTTATTTTGAAATAATTTCCGTATGTACTATCGCTCAAAAGAAATAGTTTTGTCAACTATTTTGTTGTTATGGTATACACTATATAGTTAAAAATCATTCACATAAAGCCTAAATATTTTCCTTATTTATGTTATAATGTTTCAACACTTTACACGTTTCTTATAACACCGGTGATACATAAGTCTAGTGTCTTGTTCCATCTTATGTAATAAATTTAAACAGGTAAACCTTTGCATTTTCTTAGACGGTCATCCGTCCAAATAATAACCAAATCTAACGTTGCTTAAACTCGCTGAAAGAAAGATAAGTAGTTTTCCAACCAAAGATTTATGTTAGGAAATATACTTTTAAGAACTTTATTAATATTGAACTCAGTTTAAAAAATCAGAGGCTATCAATGAAAAACATCCATGTAATGCTTGAAACTTTTCAAAAATAAGGGTTTGTTGTTTTAATTGTATATGTAAACACTGAAAACGCTTGACTAATATTTTATGTCTAAGTTAGTTAAAATTGATATCAAATTGACTGACCTTTGTTAACAGTGCACAGTTTTTTGTTGATGCAATCAACTTCCTTGTGATTCAATCAAAATCGTAAGAAACGCTTTTGATTTGTTAACCTTATATGGTACTACCATGATTTTTGTAAATAAATAACAACTACTGTACCACTTGGTGTACGTAATCATATTATTTTTAATTAATATCGCCTTTAAATTTAGTTGGTTATTGTAAAACATTAGAACAAAGTATAGTTATATTTTAATTATATAGCAGCTTGAGTAATATAAAACTACAGTATATCTATCAAATAAGAGGTTTTCAGTTGATGGTAAATTTTGTTTCTTGGGGGATAGTACAATAAACAAATATAGAAAATTGTATATAAATTTGATAATTCTTTGTAACAGTTTTAATTTGAAATTGGATAATAAAACTGTTTTTTAAGTAGAAGATGTAATGAAAAATGAAAAATTAAAAAAAACTTCATACATTTGTCTTTATTATAAGACGTTCATATTCTAGATTTGCTAGCAGTAACAAAAATTATGATTTTTATGAAATGTATGTTTTTATGGAAGTATTCAAATCTGAATTAATTTGATTGACATTCTATGTTTACAAAGAAATGTCACGAAATGTTTAAATTGTAACTTTATAAGTTTTTTGTTTATGGGTAAGCTTCCACTGTTACATTCTTGACACATTTTTCATATAATTTAAAAGGTTTTTTATGTATAGTATTGTGAAATTTATCAATATTCCCTCAATCATAATAACAGTAAAAGTATTTTGTTGTTATCCCTATTGTTACATCAAAAGTAAACAGCCATGATGTATGAAATGGTATTTAGGCGCAAAATATATATGAGGTGATAGAGTCATTAATTTTCTTAAACCAAATGATTATTCTTATTTTAAGGAAATAGTTAAAGGATAATAATCATTAAAGTTCTGTTAACAAAAACAATTAAGAGATTAGGACAAGAATGATAATTATAACATATAAAGAACAATATTACATTCCCAGTAATCTTACAATTGTTGTAATTGTTGAAACTTCTTATTAGGGATTGCTTTCACTCTGAAATGACTATAACTAAGACTGCAATTACTAACATAATTATTATTTAACGTAATAACTGAATTATTTTTGTATTTATTTTACTTGCTCTACGTCAAATCAACTTCAGATAAATCAAGAAATATTTCGTTTGTTACTACCGCGCTAATCTGAATCCATTTAGAGCGCTCTTTGTGTGCAGATAGACAAGTCAAGAGAATAGATAAGGCAGATAACGAGATAAAGAGAATGAAAGAGATAGAGAATAAAAAAGAGAGGTTTTCTGTGACGTCACAAAATTTCTCTTCTATACCCGGTTGCCTTGACAACGGGATTTTAGATTCAACATCAAGTAGGATATCTGTGAGTTAGTTATACACATATTCAACGTCGTTTCGCCAAGGCTTTTTCTTCTGAATATTTTACTAATTTTCAGATCATTGCACTTGTAGTGGAACTCATTTTCACAACTTTTTCGAATGCATTTCAATGTTGTAGAGTTTTGCATTCTCTTAAATTAAAACCATTTCTAATTTTGTTATTCATATTTTGAAAAAAAAAATTATATCAAAATTGATTTCATCACGGTAAAGAGAAGATCAATTTATTGTATAAGCAAAAGATTTTCTATTGAAATAAACTTGTTTTAATCTAAACTAAAAACAAATCTCAATAGCTACACAGACATAATATGTTAAACAATTTTACAAAAGACTATTATTGTTCATATAGTATGCCTATATTTATATTTATTTATAGAAAATGTCTGTTACAAATGAACTTTGTGAACTTGTTGAGCTAAATTTATCATACCTTTACACACATGATTTATGAAACATTTCTATAGAAGATAATTTTAATTATAGTTTATTCATATTTCATATTTAATTGAGGAAAACGTTAGTTAAAAATATAACGTTAGTTAAAAATAGAACGTTAGGTAAAAATATAACGTTAGTTAAAAATATAACGTTAGTTAAAAATATAACGTTAGTTAAAAATATAACGTTAGTTAAAAATACAACGTTAGTTAAAAATACAACGTTAGTTAAAAATATAACGTTAGTTAAAAATATAACGTTAGTTAAAAATATAACGTTAGTTAAAAACATAACATTAGGTAAAAATATAACGTTAGTTAAAAATATAACGTTAGTTAAAAATAGAACGTTAGTTAAAAATATAACGTTAGTTAAAAATATAACGTTAGTTAAAAATAGAACATGATCTACAAAAAGTTTTTCACATAAAAAAATTGATTTTTATACTTATTTATATTTACTTAAATACAGTATTTGTTAAAAATAGACTTTGTGAACATAATCTATGAAATATTTTCACAAAAATGTTACAACTTTTATATTTAATTCAAAAAATGACTTTGGGTGTGACACGACCAAAGTGGTCGAAATGGCTCTATAACGGGATCATCCGACGAATATTAAAGCGGAATCAATCAATACTTTCCACTTTTTGTTGCCACAGCCAACCTCGGAAAAACGTGACGAGATTTCTTCGTAACGCAGCATAACAATACGACGTAACGCTAGAGAGGAGGTTGTAACGGAAGAGGAAGCACGTGCTTTGATACGAACTTGTTACGGTGCCTGGTTCTCTCAATGTATATTTAATAATTAATAAATAATTGATTGCAATATTAATAATAATTACAGTATAATATTAAAAAGTATAATGGTAACAAATATGAATATAGTAATAAATAGATGTATATATAACTCTATATATATTT
>JARUHE010114574.1:0-14729 GCA_031471125.1 Archaeomysis grebnitzkii
CAAGTACTAACCAGACCCAACGTTGCTTAACTTCGCTGATCATACGGGAAGTGGTGTTTCAACGCGGCCAAGGCCGTGACAAAATGCAGGGCTTTTAAATTTAATAATTTTTTATATAATGTTTATATTTTTAAAATTTGTTGTTTTTAAAACAAAAACAAATTTCATGGATTTTGAAAAATAACTTATTTTTCCTTTTACAGGAATGTTTACAATGAATAAAATGAAGAAAAATTAATTTATTTACCAGCAACATGTAAGAAAAGGTTGTAAAAGTATATTTATTATACAGGGTTAACCAAAATAAATTTTTTTGATTTTAAAGTTGAATTAAAAAAAAAACAATAGATGCTTTTAGGAGTAAAGTTTGACTTGAACTTTATTAATTATATTTAAGTGTGGTTTATATTTTATTAATTATATTTAAGTGTGGTTTATAATTTATTAATTACATTGAACTTTGGTTTAAAATTGACGAATTACATTGAACTTTGGTTTAAAATTGACTAATTACACTGAGCTCTATTTAAAAATTGCTATTCAATACCTGAAAGAGTGGTGAAGTTCCTGACAGGTGAGAACGGTCCAAAGCCTTTGTTATTCCTCGCCTGCATCTTGTACAGATACAATGTGTCGGGTGTGAGGTCATTGAGACTGCAGGTCATCCTGTCTCCAAGCACCTTCTCCATCGCCCAATTACTGGCATCCGTTGTGTAGAACAATAAATATCCTGAAGACAAAATAAAAGCTGTGATTTGTGGAAAAACTAATTTTTACCTTTTTGTAAATAAACTAAAAAGTAAAAAATAGAAATAATATTTTATCTTTTTATTGCATATAGTCATGCATAAAGGGTGATTTTCAATGATAATTTTGTGTTTATGCATTGAATATATTTCAGTTGTTTCCATAAAGGAAACTAAGGGTTGAATACAAATAAATTTTAATGTATATTGGTCCTTCGGGGGAAAACTGTTTATACAATAAATACTGCTGAATAAGACCTATCATAATAAAAAAATATTTATTTACTATAAATGGTTTAAGAAAAGCTGCAAATCATTACCGGTTATTTTTCCGTTGGCCTGTTTGGGTGGCTGCCAGTTAAAGATAACCGTCCTCGGCTCATCAACGATCGTGACAACAGTGACGTCCCTCGGCGGAGAAGACGGTCGAGCTTCCTTGGTTGTGTTCGATGCCAACAAACTCCACTCGGACTCCCTCGCTCCCTGAGATAAGTTTTCAATTAATATTTAGTCAGTATATAAATAATCATTGTGGTCTATGAATAAATAAATATTCAATTGATAAGCAAATACCTATTATTTATTAAACAAATTGTAATTATTATGTAGTAAAAGAATAAATAGTTGTTACTTTATTAATTAATATTTTTTTTATTATTATAGAATATTATACAGCACATTAGCTACAATGGCAAAGAGCACTGTAATATTAATTAATAAATAATTATTATTTAATCAATGAAAAAAAATTATTATGAAATAAAGAAATAATTATTATTAAGCCAATAAACAATCAATAAATGCTAAAAAAAAACTGGACATAAAATTGGAAACCCATTTAATTTTGACCAGAAGTTCACAACAACCAAGTTCTAACTTTTTGAAGCTCGATGCTTGGTTTGAAGCAAGGGCAAGAAAGTAATCCTTCTGCAGGTTCACATTTTAAGTGAGTTTGACCAATACAAAACTTCAAAATATTTTTGCATTAACAAGATTAAATTGAAAATTTCTTTATTTTATTGACCATAAATATTTGAGAAACATATCATGCTAGATAAACAATTGAACATTTCATTATTCAAGAAACTTAACTAATTTTCAGTGATTAATGAAAAGCAATTGCATTAAAAAAGTAGTTTATTCTATATAAAATATTTCATAGTTAGAAAATCATTTTTTTTACCTTAATAGCTTTGACAGAAAACTCATACATAGTCGATGGCTTGAGATTGTCGATGAGACATGTGACATCTGTTGCATTCACATACCGATATCTTGGACTGGAAGATGATGCTGAAGAATAGGTTGTGTAACGCACTGTGTAATAACCTTTATCTCCGATGTACTGTAAATGAACAAATGTTGAGCAAAAGGAAATTATAAAATATATTAACTTCTTTATTTTTTCAAAGAAAAACCATTTTAATTATTATTGAATTATTTAAAGATGTTATTATAGAACAAAAAAACAATTATTTTACCTGATTTCGACTGAGTGTTGTGTCTGTCCAGCTCAAAGCAACAGTAAAAGGTGTGAGGACCTCGGCCTTCAATCCAATGGGTGGAGACAGCGTAGGGGCGGCAATTTCGACGAGAGATTTCGTCCGCACCTGATCGTACTCTGGTTCTCCATCACCGAAGTTGTTGGATGCACGCAAGCTTATCACATACTCGGCATTCGGTTCTGGAAACACAAAATGTGATTAAAAATATAAAACATTGAAATTGTTAATGACAGAAATCAAACTATTTTACCTTACAAAATGAGCACTATTTTTAGAAACGTTAAAACATTTAAGAAAATTTGAATAATGAAGACTCGCATTAAAAAAACTATTATTTTTCACTGTGGATATGTTAAGAAAAGAGTTTTTTCTATGGATAAGACAAAATTTGTATAAAGAACCAAGATATTTCATCAACTGACCTAATTTTTCGATGGTATAACTTCTTTGTTTGCTGTCCACAGTGTTGTAATAATCATCTGGCACACCTCGACCCCAACCAATCGTGTATTCACGCACCATCACATCTTGAGACAAAGGTGGCTCCCATTTCACTTTCACTGAATTACTACTTGGCACAACTGCAATAATAATTTTTAGTTTTAAACATAGATTAGTATAAGATTTTTTTTAATTTAAGTTTTATGTGGACACAATACTTTTAAATTAATTACAAACCTTTGAGACTGGTTGGTTTTCCTGGAACTCTTTTTTCGTCCAGGTCATTAGCCAGAGTTTCAGCCGTGATCCAAGACGTGGCTGGTCCGGATCCATTAACAGTCAAGGCAGAGAGCTGAAATGGTTTAAAATGTATGCACATCAGTAGATAGAATATCCAAATTGTATTTTAAAACATTACAAAATGCAAAATATTAAAGCATGTATTTTGACATGTTTCTCATTATTAACCTTTAAATACATAATTAAAAGTATATAAATAAACAATATAATTATCTCACCTTGATTAAATAAGTCGTTCCTTTTGAGAGTTCAGTCAATGCAAACAGTCTCCAATTTCCATCCGTGGTCTTGGTGGTAGAGCCTTGACCGCCTTTCTCTTTAAACCGAATTTTGTAGCCAGTGATGACACCATTTTGGTGTTCAGGAGGTGGTGGTTCCCATCGAATTATCAAACTCTGATCACAAGATTCAAAATATTAGGCATTTAATTGCGCACATAAAAAAAATTACATACATTGACAACTAGAGAAAAAGACAAATGATTGCCAAACTTTATACAAAAAGTATGTTCAAGATACAATAACAAATTTGAAACCATAACAATGCTAAACGTACATTTGAACTGGCTGTTTCCACAGACACACTTTGGGGCTCCATGGAAGGGGCATCCGAAAAGGTTCTTGCAACGACCTCGTGGGTTGGATCTCCCTGACCATTTGCATTGACAGCGACAAGCCACACACTGTATTCGGTGTACTCCTCCAGCCCGGTGAGTTCGTGACTGGTCTCGCTAACATCAAAGTCATGCTCCTCGGCTGAACCAACCTAAAAAAATTAAGGAGTAAAAAATTTAAACTTTGGTAAATAATTTCTCTTAATTTGTGAAAATTTTGTTACTCATACAAAAAGGGAATACATATTTCTTAATATCTGAGGTTATAATACTAATAGCAAAGCTGCTTTATTCATGTACACATAAGCATAGAAAAATTAGTTTTAATAATTTAAAAAATTTCCCTCAAAATAATTTTAATAAGAGAAACAATTTTTTAAAACTAAAAAAATTCCATCAAAACAATTTTTAAAACTAAAAACTTCCATCAAAATAATTTTAATAAGGGAAGAAATTTTTTAAAACTAAAGAATTCCCATCAAAATAATTTTAATAAGAAACAATTTTTTAACCTAAAAAAAATCCTCACCTGCATAAAATACAAAACATAATTTGTCACTTTCGTTTTACTCGGAGGTGGAGGCAACCAAGACACGGCCAAGGTGGTGGGAGACGTCGGCAAAACTGTTAGGTCTTCCGGTGGTCCCGGCAGGTCAAGATCGGGTCTGGTGTGGACAAGAATGTCTTCGGTGCTCTCGCCAGGGATGCCTTTGGCGGTGAAAGCAACGACTCTCACTAGATATGATGACCCGGAACTCAGTTGTCCGATCTGAGTTTTGTATTCATCCAAACCTTCACTTGATGATGCACTCACATTCTGAACTCTTTCCCTAAAATGTACATAAATTGAGGATAAAGTAACTTTTAAGTTTTGTTTAATTAAGGATAAAGTAATAATAATAAGAGTTCTTTTAAAATGTCACTGGTCAGAAAAAACTAGAAGAAATTAATGTCTGTTTCTCAGTTAGTTATTGTTTTGATTTATTTAAATAATTATTCAATAAATAAAGTTATTTTGCAAAATATTTTTAGTATTATTCTCTTATTCTATGAAACTGAACTGTTTATATTTACTCTTAACACAATTCAGAAGAGAATAAATATTAGAACTCAAGCCTCACCTATGAGAACCTTTCTGATGGTAGTAGACAGAGTAGCCAACAATCTGATCATTGCGTAGCTCTGGTTCGTGCCAAGACAATGTGATGTATCTGTTGGAAGTGATGATGGCTTGCAAATGTTGAGGAGCGGATGGTACTTTTGAGGATTTGTCCGTTCTCTCATTGTTGATGTCATTTTCTGACATCTTTGTTGGCATATTTGTGGGTTTAACTTGTTCTGTAAAAAACTTCAGTTAATTATTTTGAAATTTAAAAATAAAAACTTGTTATTTTCAATTAAAGAGAGGGAAATATTCATATGTGTAACAGGATTAGGTGAAGCTTGTAATATTTTGAATGAAATTCTTTTTTAATGATGAACACATTAACTAGAATTGATGACATAACATGCAAAAAACATTTGGTTAATATTAAACAATGTTAAAATGAAAATCCTGTTATGTTGTTATGAAAATTAAAGACGAGGAAAATCGTAAGAGATGATTAACACTGAGAGGCACCACAACCAACCTGATTTACGATTCACATTCATTACACTTGGAGGTCTTATTTCAGGCAACATCGGCAATTTCTTCATACCTGACAATTGATCAACATCGCCTATATTATAAAAGCTATCCAAAGATCATAATTAAATCAAAACTTATTGCCTAACACTTCAGCACAACTATAACATCTATGACTGAACTTAACTGACAAACAAGTATTAGGTTTATGAAAAATTTCAAGCCAAATATTTTACTTAGAGCTAAAGTGTTGAACAAATAAAGGCATTTAATTAATAAACCAGCCAATTAAAAATTATTTTTGTTACCTTAATTTGAAGCCACTTAAAAGTTAAAAGCAATTGAATCAAATTAAAACATTAAATCAAATTATTAAAAAGCAAATTATCTAAAAAATATGTAAGGGTTGACTAAATACTTCAATATTTAAAAATTATTTGCCGTTTTTCAACATTATACTAAATTTTAAAGTTAAATTTATCCCTATTTTAGAGAAAAAAATAATTCTAGAAAAATTGTTTTGAAAAAAAAGACATTTTCATAGAAGTAAAAGTTATAACAATTTTGGCAAAAAAAATGACACATGCAGCATCAAGAACATAATTTTTTAATATATAAAGTGTAAAAAAAACATTTGTTCCATAAAAACTAACTAAGTTTAATTTAGGTTAAAAAGCATAATTTATGAAATTATATGGGAAAACAAGGACATAACCCAACACATATAATACAGATTACAGATTGAATTAAAACATAGATAAAATAACAATGAATACTTGAAATTAAATTTTAGTGTGAACAACCTAATGATAATGACATTAATATTTATATGCAATTAACACCAAAAACTTACAATGTTTAGACGAGATAAACCAGAAAGAAACCAATAACAAAAAGCAGATTTTAAAAAATCTACACTTTCAGAAAGAAAAATATACAAACCTGATTTAAAAACTTTCAACTGAGCTGTAGCTTGAATATCGCCTGCGGAATTCTTGGCAAAGCACTGATACATTCCGCTGTCTGCTTCAACTAAGCCGAGGATCTTCAGATTATTTCCATTTATTATCTGGAACAATCAAATCATTAACACCAATTTAAAACAATAATCAAATCATTAAGATCACAACAAATTCATAACCAAATCATTAAGATCAATTTAAAATAATAATCAAATCATTAACACCAATTTTAAATAATAATCAAATCATTAAGATCACATTAAATTAATACCCAAATCATTAATATCAATTTAAAATCATAATCAAATAGTTAAGATCATATTAAATTAATAACCAAATCATTTAGATCATATCAAATTAATAACCAAATCATTAAGATCAATTTAAATTAATAATTAAATCAGTAAAAACAATTTAAATTAACATTCAAATCATTAAGATCAATTTAAATTATAAATCAATCATTAAGATCAATCTAAATTATGAATCAAATCATTATACAAATTTAATCTTGGCCTTTCATGAAGGAATAATTAATAAAGCTAATTTCTCTCACCTGGAAGTATTCGCTTGCAATGATAATTTCTCCATTCTTCATCCAAAAGACTTCTGGGTCAGGCTGTCCATAGACTTTGCACTCCAACTCATGATCTTCTCTTTCGAAGGTGACGGCGTCTTTGGGCTGTTTCAAAAATCTTGGTGCAACTAAAATAAAAAAGAAATAAAATAAATCTTTTGAAAAAACAAAAACTGAATTTTAATTTCACTGGTCAAAATAAAAATGCTCACCTTGTACACGAACGTGAGCCACGGCATCATTAGAGTCTATCTTATTTTCTGCTCTGCACATGTAAGTTCCTTCGTCAGTTTCTTGCAGATTCATTATCAACAAACTTCTTGTTGGTCCGACATAGAGAAATCGAGAATCCAGATTCCTGCAATTGAGAGTTTATAAAATACAGTTAATATATATATTTTTTAGATCTGTAAGAAACTAACAAGTTTCTAAAATAAAAAAAACAACATTCAAACAACATGGTATTATTGAGCTCCTATCCAACTCCAAGAAGACTAAATTATTTAGAAAGTTATTAATCTCAGACATCAAAAAATTACAAAATAAATACAAAATAATTACAAACATCAAAATAATTACAAAATAAATACAAAATAAATACAAAATAATTACAAAATAAATCCAAAATAATTACAAACAAACAAACAAAAGAACTCACTGCATGTCCAAGGTCGTTCCGTCCTTCAGCCACACCACGACTGGCTGAGGATATCCATTGGAGGCGCAATCCAAAGTGACATTGTCACCCAACCTCGAAATCACGGATTTCGGTTCCGCTATGAAGACAGGGGCAACGGGGTCTCGCAAGGCGTACCCTTTCTGTACGTGCAACGTCGCTTTTTGAGACACCTTTGTCTTGTCCAAGTTGGTTGCGTGGCAATAGTATTGGCCAGCATCTCCAAGCTCAACATTTTCAATTTCAAGGCCTCCTGAAATCAAATTTAATTCAAAGCTTGATAAATTTTCTTTATTATTTATTATTTATTAGCATGACAGAAATTAACATAACTCAAGTTAAGCTCCTAATGCATCTGCAAGAAATGAAAAAAGCTGTTCATTGCATGACTAAAGTACCTGACGGGAGCAAAGTCATTCTAGAATCCATGGGAAGGATGTGTCCATTCCTAAACCAGGCGATCTTTGCAGGAGGACTGCTGTTGATGCTGCAAGGAAATCGTGCTCGCTCATCCTCAAACACCGTCAACTCCCCTGAGGGTTGGTCGTCAAACTTTGGAAGGCCTAAAGGAAAAGAATTATTCAATCTCAACTTTGTAACATATTATCATTATTATTATTATTATTAAATGAGCAAACCACAATAAAAAACATGAAATTCCAATGAAATAGAAATTTAAAAATATGCAGAAAATATATACAAAAGCAAAAATCCAAATTAATAAAGTATGAGAAATAAATATATACAAGAACGGTTAATGATGAGGTTCAAAGAATGTTTATTATTGTTCAAGATGTTTTCAAAATTAGATCTTGAAGACTTTTAATTAGATCAAAAACAACTAAAGTTTCTCTATTTTTATTTAACAACTAAAGAAAATATTATTCAATACAATTTAATAAAGTATAATTTTGTATACAATTTGAAAATTAAAGAAAAAATTTAGTTTTTCAAACACAATTCCCTAATATGACAATAATAATGTGTCTATACATACTACTGTACATTAGGTTAAAACAAGACATTCACAGAAATAATTTTAACAAATATGTTATCAGATTTTTTTTCACCAGAGCAAATTTTCATAGAAAATAGTAATGATGACATGCGCAAAATATTACTCAAATAAATGATAAATTTCCATAATACTCATAACTTGAAGCAAAAACATTGTTAATTTAATTTTTATTATTTTACAAATGAATATATCTTTTATGGCTTTATTTGTATATATATATACATATACACATATGTATATTTAAATATATTTATATATTTACTTATACCTATATAAATATGTATATTATATATATATATATATATATATATATACATATATATATTTACACATATATATATATCGAAACATATACATATACCTATATAAATATGTATATTTACATATATATTTATATAACTACATATGTAAATAAATATAACAGTTATAAAAAGCAACTACAAGGCCCGAACATAAAAACTGGGTTTATTATTTTATATACACACCCATATATATATATACATATGAGTTATTGAAATTAAAGTAAAAAATTATAACTTAACAGAAACCAGTTTAAATTTATTTAATAATGAATAAATAAGCGTCTGTAAAAAAAATATCTCAACAGACAATAATAATATAAGCATTTAAAGTTTATTCAAAATGACAATAAAATATTTTGAAGAAGTATTATTTTCTTGTTATTTATACTTTCATATAAAAAATGTTAAAATACTCAAAAAATGTATTTTAATTTTGCAAAGAATTTTAGTATATCATACTTGTTTAAAAAACATTCAGATTTTTTATTCATTTTATGTTCTTTGGAATTCATCCTGTAAAAAATATTTACTTTCATTCAAAACAAATGCATTTTATATTAATTTTTATTTAATCAAACATTTCCTCTCTTCATTCTGTGTCTGATTCTGGCCAAAATTCCATGAACTCAAGACCCAATAGTTCAACAAATTTGAATATAGGATAGGTTTGTGTAATTTTGCAATAAAATCAAGAAATTAAAAAAATTCACTTTTATGAACTTATTCAAATATTAGTTCATGGAAAAAAAGAACTCCGGCTATATCTTTCTACTATTGATTTATAACATAATAGTATTAAAATAAAATCATATTTAGAACTTGTATAAAAACTTTAGAATGTCAACTAATTTATATATTCTTATTAACACATACAGAACTTAAATGAAATGAAGTTTGAGAAGATAAAAACAAATCATTTAATTTTTTGGTAATAACTCATATGTTTTTATCATTCATTCCTTCATTTATGATAAAAATATAAATAACAACGATGAAAGAGAACAAATTAAACTTCTCAACAAATAAAAAAATCATTCCTTATAAAAGAAAAAAATGAAGTAATTTTGTTTCTAACCAAAGTCAAGCATTTAAGAAAATGTTAAAAGTAACAAAAGTGGAATAAAATTAATTGTAAATAAAAAACTGTTCAGAAAAAAAATTAAAGAAGAAAAATAAGAGAGAAGATATATGAAAATAAATGATTTACAAAATACCTTACAAGTAAAAATTGTAGTAAGAAAGTATAAAAATGAAATAAAAACATTTAGCTTGAGACTGTTTGCAAAGAAATGCAAAGTACTTGCATGCATGCAGTGGAAAAAACTTGAATAAAATCTTTACCATTAAGCCAGCCGCCTGAAATACAGAAAAAACGAATTTCATAATTGTCATTTTATTCATTTGTAATAAATTAAAATTATGAAATGGGCATTTTTTAGATTTAAATTTCAACTATTTTATACAGAATTATACGCAATAATGAAGAGAACCCAAAAACGTAACACTTTTTATACAAATTATTAACATGCGATTGTCCTTAAACTAAACCATCTAATTAAAAATATTCTTGAATGCTTATAATGTCAAATCAACTTTCATTTAACTGTAAAACATTTTTTAAAATATTACAATAAAATGTTTTGAAAATGATAGAAACATAAAGATAAATGTTATAAATAAAAACAGCTTCCAGCACTGCCTTACAAATGTCAATACATTTCAAAACAACCTATTTTCAATAGTTTTATATCTGAAAAAATGATTTCATGTTGTCTGGATTCTGCAGCTCAAAATATTTGGTTTTCCATGCGTGACAAAAATTTATGCTAAATATTTTGCAGCTGTTCTTCATTAATTCTCAGTTAATTTTTTAATTAAAAATTCCAAAAACCAAGGAAGAACATTAACACATATTTGACAAATTCTTATGAGCAAACAATTTCCACATAATTTTTTTAAACTGAACTTTCCAATAATTTTACATGCATCAAATTGATTCGAAATTCCTTCTTAATGTCAGATTGATTTTTTGTTCTCATTTTGTAAACTTGAAAGTCTTTTGGTTTTATACAACTTAAGATTTCAGAATTTTAATATAATTAAATTGTAAGGCACACAAAAACGAAAGTTCAAGAACCACGTTTTTCATTTTTTCAAAGAATCATATTTGTTTTAGAATGTAAATATTGGACTATAAGTTGAGAAGCAATAAACTTGACCAGATTTTTGTATTTATTTCAAGGCTCTAAACTTTATTTCACACAAGGATCGAGTACAAAAACACGGTTGAAAACTAGCTATAGATCACCAACACTCGCGCATGAAGTAAAAAAACATTATTTTCCAAAATCTCAATAAAGATTAATTAAAATACCAATGAAATTCTTTTTTTGAGATAAAACTTTACAAAATATACTTTTTGAAAAAACTACTTGTGAAATTTTTTTCTGTAACTAATCGAATAAAAATTTATTTTTGTGAAATGTAAAATAAGAGTTTAAAAAAATTGGGTTTTTCGGTTATAATTCAGTCAATACTAAATTTTGAAAGAATTTTTATTGATTAAAATTCTTCTCAACTCTTCAAATGAAGCAATGTTTAAACCAATGGATTTCCGAACAAAGACGCTGACGATGGAAATACAAAACATGTAAAGAGCGAACGTTAAAATTATTATTAATAATTAATAAATTTATTGAGGTTGATTAATGTTTTTTTTACTTTTACCTCAAATTGCAAAAATTACAAAATTGTGACATTTTTATTAAGGCTAACTAATTTGAAATCAAATATAAAATATTATAAAATTATATTTTATTAGTTTTTGTAAATTTTAAAGGTGGATATATTCTGTTAAGTAACCTTCTAAAAAACTTAAGATAAACCATTTCTAAACGAAAAAAATATGTTTTTACAATTTTACTTTTAAAAAAAAAACAAGTGATGAACACTTTAACATTAATGTAACTAAATTTCTAAGCAGAATCCATCAGTTAATATGAAGTTAATAAATTAAAGACAGGTTGGTAGAAGCTGAATTATTCTCATTAAACATAAATACAATTTGTACAATACATACTGAAGTCATTCTACAAAAAACTTTTCCAACATTTCAAGTTTGTACTTTTATTTATATGTTTGAAAGGCGTTAATGTTAGACGAGTCAGTCCATCAATGATTAAACAAAACTTGTGGGACAATGAATGCGGTTAAAGTTATAAGAAGTTTATGATGACGTCATAGTTATTCAAACTGTGAAGTTCTGTGGTCATATCGAACTAAAGAATTCCTCTTTTGAATGCGACTTATTGCCTGATTTCTGACGGGTGTCTTACAAAAGAACATAGAATGATCATATTGGCTGTCTTTTCAAACCGAAATTTTGAAAATGTCTTAGAGTGAAGTTTTCATTAACATTTTCTGTCAGACTAAAAATCATTTGAACTAGCATCGTTAAACTGTGATTAAATATTAGAATTAAAAACATTTCCAAAATAAATTTGTTGTGACCCACCTGCCACGGCCAACTTGGCCTTCGTGGAGACGACGGTGCCGATACCCGGGGAGGATGCAACGCATTGGTACTCTCCCTCGTCGCTGCGTTCAGACCGAGGGTTGGCCACGCCACCGATGTGCAGGGTGCCGTTGGAGAGCACACTTCTGGGGGGAGAGCAGGTTAATTAGGATTTGATGCGATAAATGTTATTATTATCAATATTCAACCATTACTGAGCGTGAATGTGCACGAACGGTCATAGATGTGGTTAGAAGGTGGTACAGAATACCTAATTGCCCTTCTTAAGCATGATTTGTTTGTGGTGAACACAAACTCCTTCCAAAAGATCAGAATGACCATAAATTTTTTATTTTCTTTAAACAAATATTCTAAAAATGATAAATAAATAAAGTAACAAAATGGTATTTCAACACATAAAACATTATAATTATATCATAAGTAAAATATGATTCTTCATACAAGTGAATCCTGTTTATACATAAGGTGTCATTGTTTATGAGCACCACCCACTTTTAATTTAATTTTTGGGATTTAGAGCAATACAAAATAAACATCAGTGTTTATTGAGAACAATTGTTTCACGAAGATGCTCAGTATTTCTTATTGAAACTCCTTAAATTGAAATTAAGTATTCGTAGCCTAGGCAAATATTTCATTTAAACATTGGACTAAACGAAAATATTGTACCTCCTATAGTCGTTGGTAAGGTCGAGCGGTGTGTTGTCTTTCCTCCAGGTGAGAGTTGGTTGTGGGATGCCCTGCACGACGCAGTGAAGCCACGCCCCCGCGTGCTTACGGACAACCGTGTCGGTTGGTTCCAACACAAATGATAATCCGCTCCACGAACCATCTGAAAAGAACACGTTCAGTTAATTATTTTTAGGATTGGTAATTTTTTTAAATGAAACAAATACATTAAATAAGATGACCAATCTGCAAATACTTGGTTCGAGTTTAACAAATTCGTATTAAATGGCAGATGGAAATGTTGCTGCCAATTAAACAATTTGAAACATGTTGACATTTTCAATAAAGTGGTTGTAGTAATAACCATAAACCTAAGAAGAAAAACTATCCAAATATTATTCGAACGTATGGGTGTCCTCGATGGTGATCGATTTAGAAGTTCGAATTTATTAACTTGACCCAACCTCCATAAGTAACTTAAGCATCCCTTCTTGTAAATGACGGAAACAGCTTTTCCCTTCTTTCAGAAAGTGCATGGCAATGTGTTAATGTAATGTTAATAATGTTAATGTTAATGGTACATGGTAATGTGTTAAAACAGTTTGCAATTTATAACACGTTTAACATTACAAAGTCGTGATTGGTTAAGGCTCCGGCAATTTTTCACCTATTTTATTTTAATTGATTAACTGCTTTAAGGCGAGGTCACTTTGTGGGTTCTACCTTTTCAAGCATATAACATGTACAATTAACACTTTACCGACAAATTTAGTAAATAAAAAAAGAACACAACGATCATAAATAAGTGAGCATCACAATAAATAATAATATTCCTGTTTTTATATTGCATTATAAACATGGGGAAATATATTCTCAACATCTCTCTACCGCGCTTCACATTGAAATGAAAAATTATTAAAAACAGGAAAAACGTTGAAAGAGAATATTAACAGTAAATAGCTGTCGAAATTTAATTTAGAAAGATGAGTATTTAACTTGTCCTAAATTTGGAGACACTGTGGTTGGCTCAAGTCAGGTGGAAGAGAATATTAAGCGACGGTAGCAGCATAAACAAAGCCCCCCCCCCCGTAATGTATCAGTTTTTATTATAGGAAACACCAGTGAGTTAGTGTTAGATGCTCGTACAGGGTTGCATCTTTGATTAAGAATGAAAGGCTACTTGGGGCAAGTTCATTAAGAAATTTACATGTAAAGAAAGCTATTTTATATTTAATTCTTTCTTTTATTGGAAGCCAGTGAAATTGTTGAAATATCGAGGAAATCGACGTGGTTTGTTAACTGTTTGTAATTTGTTTAATTGATTATCTGGTAAATTATAAAACAAAGAATTACATAAAAGCATGAACTATTGTAATGGTGATATTAATTGTCAGATACTGTATAATAAACAATAGACTTGTATAACAACATAAACTAGACTTAAAATTTATACGAATTATAATCGCAATTTTTAATCAAGCTTTGAAAATTTTGTTCAAAAGAATTTTGTAGGAAAAAAAAGCAGGAATAACTCAAACAAAAACATATATTGATTAAAATTCTCAAATTCCTAAAAGTGAATGAAATTTTGTTTTACCAAAGAGAACAAATTTTTAATGATTTCAGATCCATATAATTATGTTTGGTTCAGTGAGGTAAACTTAATTGGTTCTCAATCTTTCATAAAAATATTCAAAAACATTGCAATTTATACATTTAAAATTATGTATATATAAATTATACATACACATATATATA
>JARUHE010114685.1:0-14726 GCA_031471125.1 Archaeomysis grebnitzkii
TTTAGATCTTTAACCTTTTAACTATTTAATACTTTGAATCCTTAACTATTTAACCATTTAATACTTTAAATGTTTAACCCTTTAACTATTTAAAACTTTAAATCTTTAACTGTTTAACTATTCAATACTTTGAAACTTTAACCTTTTAACTATTTCTTACTTTAGATCTTTAACCTTTTAACTATTTAATACTTTGAATCCTTAACTATTTAACCATTTAATACTTTAAATGTTTAATCCTTTAACTATTTAACACTTTAAATCTTTGAATTTTAACTGTTTAACACTTTAAGTCTTTAACACTTTAACTATTTAACACTTTACATTGTTGACTCTTTAACTGCTTAACACTTTAAATATGTTTCTCTTTAACTATTTAACACTTTAAATTTTTGAATTTTTAACTATTTATTAGTTTAAATATTTAACCCTTTAACTATTTAACACTTTAAATCTGTATACCTTAAACCTTTTAGCAATTTAAATATTTACCCATGCAAATGTTTAACACTTTAACTCGTTAACCCTGTAACCATTTAACACTCTACATATTTATTTAAAAGTAATCAAATAATCATAACAGTAAATTAACATAATAATAAGGGTAATTTACAATACTAATTGTCAATGTATATGTTAGTTTTTATGGTAATTTTTGTTTTGGTGATGTATAAGTAACAGTTAAAAATGTATTTCTTATTACAATTATTAACCATATAACGTCTGAATTATTATTGGAATAACACATAAATTACTACTAAGTTATTACTAATAACTATAGTCTACATCCGTCTTGAAAGGGTTAATTTACTTACATTATGATGAAAAACATCTACATGATTGGGAAAATGTTTTATGTTTCAATGTAAATGTTTGGTTTGCATAATTGTGTATCTAATTAAATAGATACAAATGTAATTGAAATCGCCCATATGCCTTAAACTATTAATATGACATTTCAATTTGTCCTTCACATACTCAAATTCACATACAAACATACACGCTCATACGCAAGCAGGCACACACATACACACGTACAAACACATACAACATACATATGCCAACATACAGATTAGCATATCAGGTGTACACGTAAAATGATTTAACATATTGATATTTGTATTTCATCATGAATTTGTTTCTTACATGCAACATTTTCTTTATTTTGAAGGGTTGCAGTTTCATGAACAATACTCTTTGTGTGTTGACGATAAGTCAATAGTATTGTATAAGATGTTTAGTTAGTTTGACATTGAGCTCAAACACATTGATTGTTAGTTTCAATATTATATAAAAGAGTTGTACCATTATTGATTTAGGATATTTGAATTACTTATAAATGTATTATCCCTTTCATATTCATTTCTTTTAAATTGATTATTTTTAACCCAATTTATACATATTTAAGTATAAATATTTTATTACAAATAATGAAAAAAATATGCAAATAATTTGTAATATTTATTCCCGAAAAGCTAATCCTCGATCATGTCTTCAAGTGTTCATATCGTCGGAAACAATAAATGTTTTGACAATGGAAATCAAGTTATTGCAGATAACATAAATGTTTATAAAGGCCTGCATCAAGAGACGTTATGGGAGGATTTCAAATATCAAAGCCATCAATATTATTAGATCAGAAAATCAGAGAAGCGAATGTTCATCCGAGCAGAAACATTTTGAAGTATTATCAACTGTATGGAACACACGAGCACACATACACATACACATACACATACAAATACACACACACACACATACCCACGCGCACACACACACACACACCTACACACCTAGACACACAAACACACACCTACACACACGCAGACGCACGCACGCACACACACGCACGCGCACACAAACACACACACGCACACACACACACAAACATACATATGTAACAAAACCATATAAAATCATAGAAAACAAATAATAAAAAAAAACAATTAAAAATAATGATTTGGGTAAATCACGTAAGAACCATAAAGTGTTTGTTAGTTTGTTCCTGCATTCCAATTATTTTCCTTTAACCGATACTGGGCAGAAAAGAAACCATTCCCCCTCGCTGTTATTATATTATTATTGTTTGCTTCTTGCTTTTAAATTATAAATGTTATTTGTATTTTAAAGTTGTTGTTATTCTGTTATGATTGTTTTTTTTCCAATTACAACTGTAAGTTTTATTTCTTAAAGTAGATGTCATGTTGCTCTTCCGTTGTTATTATTTCGTACATTGTTGTTAGTTTTATTATTATTTTGTGTTTGTTCTTTCAATTCTCATTTATTACAAGTAACACAAATAACATTTTTGCTTTCTTTTTTATTTCAGCTATAACTCTGGCTGCCTTCCATTTCACTCTATTTTCATTTTATAATCAATGTTTTTATTGTTGTACTGTTATCATTATTATTTTTTTAACTTTTTTCGTTTTTTTGTTAGTTTTATTATTATTATTGATGTTATCGGTTTAATTATTTTAGTTCTCCTTTTGTTATTTTGTGTTTGTTGTTTGTATTGTTAATATTGTTATTATTATCATTGTTATTAATATTGTTATTATTATTATTATTAGTATTATTAGTATTAATATTTTGATTATTAATATTGTGATTATTCTGCTAATGTTATTGTTACTGTGAAATATTAGACGGCCGTATATTGATGTGTTAACAAACGTCATTAGCATCGTTTCGAATCATTCGAAGCTATTATTGGAAAATGGATTCCATCTTTTAAAATTTCATTTGTTAAACTTACCCCGGCTTAAAGTGGGCGCCAAGTATCGGCTGCATTCTTAATAGTATTTAATGTGATGGTGAAAAGCAAAACAAACACGAGTAAAGGCTACGCATTAAAAGTAATGTTTGTATAGGTGCTAAAAAAGTTTAAGAAATTGTGTAATTGTTTAACAAAATTGTATATACTGTATTAATCTATCAACATTTTTCTTTCATTTGTTTCCAATACAATTCTTTCTAAGCCTTGAAATAAAAATTGTGTTTAATCATGAATCATAATGATAAATTGGCAAACTCTAAGAACTCCTAAAATATCTATTATTTAAATAAATATAATTAGTTCCCAAAGAGGTCTTTAAGGAATTCCACCTTAGAATCTCCAGTTCTTACATTTGTTTTAAACAAACTTTTCTCTAAGTCTTCAAATAAAAATCTATGTTAACACTGAACTTGAACTTTCTTATGAAATGCATGTCTTAATAATTAAATACTGATTTAAAAAACCTTAGTGACACAATATAGAATGTTATTAATTTTCATTTTAGCCAACTTTTCTGTAAAATATTTTTTTTGGTTATTTTGAAAAAAGTCTAAAATTTAATTTTAGTCCACAAATCATCCAGCGCCTCAACAACACCAACCAAACCAATCAAAGGTCAGTTATTGAAGCTGGTTTTTCAAACACAACTTTATAATATAAGAATTTGAAAAACATTTATTGAATAATATTGACACTATATAAAAGATGTAGTTATTATTGTTATTTTGATATTCTTCTTATTATTGTTAGTATTAAAATTGCTTGTATCATTAATATAATTATTATTGTTATTACTATTTTTTCTTATAAGTATTATTATGTTTTTAATTTATTATCTTAATTGTGTTATATATTATCAATAAAATATTATTAATGTCACTTTTAGGATTTATTTTGTGATTGTGGTAAGTGTATGCCTTAGTTAGCCGATTGTATGCTATTATAGGCTTCATGTAATGTTCAAAAATAAAATAAAGTCTAAAGTCTACTATCTTACGTTCTTATACAGGTATTTTTTGTTATTGTTATACTAATGTTATTATTATTATTTTTTGTTATTGTTATTTTAATGTTTTTATTATTGTTTATTGTTATTTTAATGTTTTTATTATTATTTTTTGTTATTGTTATGCTAATGTTATTATTGTTATTATTATTGTTATTATTATTATAATGTTGTTATTGTTGTGCTAATGTTATTATTATTATTTTTTATTATTGTTATGCTAATGTTATTATTAATTTATGTATTACACCTGCACAAAATTGAAGACAAAGTAATAATCATTTCTAACAATAATTGCTAATGGGAAAGTAAATAATTCGCCCACTTGAAAGATACAAACGTGTCGTATTTTATAATTATTATATAGTTTATATATACTCAATGTTATATTTAATAACATTATTATTATTATTTGTATTATTACTATCTGTGTTATTGGTGTTATTATTATTGTTATTGTTGTAAGTGTTATAATTATTATTGTTCTCATTAATATTATTATTATTATAAATGGTATCGTTGTTATTTTAATTGTTACAAAAAAGTAAAATAAATTGTTACTAAGGAGAAAATAAATTGTTAAATGTCATTAAATAATTATAAAATTTTAAATATTGTAGTAATAATAAAATCAGAGTATTTATCTACGAGTATGTAATACCTGAGTGGACTTATTAAATAATTTATTTTTCTTAACCTAGTATGAATTTATTTTCATTTTATTTAATTAATTAATAGGTGCACGCAAAGATGTTTAGTCACTTATCATGCACGGCAAAGCAAAGGTATTTAATTCGTTTAATTCTATTTTTTTAAAGATCAAGTAATATAGATTTTAATGTTTGTAAGTGTTTTTTTTTATATTTTGTACTGTTTTTTACCAATTTTTATATTCCTTTCTTTATTTTGAAATTTATTAAGATAAATTAATTATCTACACCAGTAATACCACTAGGCTTGTGATATTGTTTGAATGAATGTATTATATGTTCATACCGGTAAAAAAGAGCTTTAATTTAGTGAGTCATAAATATTTTTTTAATTTTTAGTGCAGACGACATAGCTTTAATTTGAGTATATGTATTTACAGCAGCATGATGTAGAGTTTAATATCGCAGAAAGCCAACTATAAATTAAGCTACGTCTACTATCGTCCAAAATAATTACCAAGCCTATAACTCGTTGTCACCTTCGAATAAGGGACATCACATATCGCACTTACATTCTAAGGGGAAAATGTTTATATTTTGTGAGACGAATTTAGCTCATTGTGCTATAAAGATGTAATTACAGACCAGACAAATTAAAAATGACAAAATTATTTATCTTTGATTTTCTTATAAAATATATTTTTTCTAAATATGTAAATAATATTAATATATTATGTTATTCGTATTATAACATCTAATGCATTTTTAATTGAAATCGTTTTCTAAAAATGACAATCACACATTGTGGGAGAGTGCAAGAATTACTTATTTATCAATCATAAACAGTAAACACGTTGTATAGTTATATAGTTATATAATTATATATTTTTATAGTTATATAGTTTTATAGTTGTATAGCTATATAGCTGTATAGTTATATAGTTGTATAGTTATATAGTTATATAGTTGTATAGTTATATAGTTATATAGTTATAAAGTTATACATTTTTATAGTTATATAGTTATATAGTTTTATAGTTGTATAGTTATATAGTTGTATAGTTGTATAGTTATATAGTTATATAGTTATATATTTTTTATAGTTATATATTTTTATAGTTGTATAGTTAAATAGTTGTATAGTTATATAGTTGGAATAGTTATACATTTATATAGTTTTATAGTTATATAGTTATATAGTTATATAGTTGTATAGTTATATAGTTATATAGTTATATAATTATATAGTTGTATAGTTATATAGTTGTATAGTTATATAGTTTTATAGTTATATAGTTGTATAGTTCAATAGTTGAAGAGTTGTATAGTTATGTAGTTGTATAGCTATATAGCTGTGTAGTTATATAGTTGTATAGCTATATAGTTGTATAGTTATATAGTTTTATAGTTTTATATTTACATAATTGTATAGTAATATATTTGTATAATTGTACAGTTATATAGTTGTAAAGTTTTATATTTATATATTGTATAGTTATAAATTTGTATAGTTGTACAGTTATATAGTTGTATAGTTATATAGTTTTATAGTTGTATAGTTATATAGTTATATAGTTGTATAGTTATATAGTTGTATAGTTATATAGTTGTATGGTTGTATAGTTGTATAGTTGTATGGTTGTATAGTTGTATAGTTATATGGTTGTATAGTTGTATATTTGTATAGTTATATAGTTATATAGTTGTATAGTTGTATAGTTATATAGTTGTATATAACAATCAAACTCAGATTTTTTTAACCAGGTGTATTAAAAAAATAATGACTAGCCTTTTACAATATGAAAACTACAGTGGCTTCAAAAAATAAATAAAACTCATTAAAAGATAGAAAAAAATTCATATTTGTTTTAAAATAAAAATGTTTCAAAGAAATAAAAAAACATAAAGCTGGAAAAAAAATTCAATTAAAACATTAAAAACATGTATTTGTTTATTTTCACAATTGTATGTTTTTATTTTTTTCTTCTTTAATACTCAGCATAAAAAGTAAAAATGTTTTCATTAATTTTCTCATATTGTGTTTAAATACGATATGTTTTTCAATGTAATTTAATACTTTTGAATTATGAAATTATAAAACATTTATAAGTTACATAAATGTATATGTGTGTAGCCTTGCCCAAGAGGTAAGAGTCATCGTGAACTGGAAATATATTTCAAATATACAGTTTTGAATTATTTAATCATCTTTAGAGATAAAAAAATGTGTACTTTGTTTAAATAATTCAAACACGTATATTTATATAATGTTTATTTAACAAAAATCAATAACTGATCAAGCAAGTTTCCTTAAATTGTTTAAGACAAAACATCTGACTTTTCATTCCCTGCAACTATTACTGTTTTCAATTGTGTACGACTGGTGAACGAGGTTTTCTAGAATCGTATTACATTTGTTTCCAGTTGTACTGGAAGTTTTGTTAGAGTTGAATAGGCTCATTTTCCAAATCTTGAATAAAATAACAAATTATATATCCATGTTTTATGAGTTATGTCAAGTTGTGTTATGTAATAATTTAATAAGTGAACTAGCTGAGTATTACATAAAAGAAAAATATGTTATACAACATGAACAGACAACGTATATAATTACATTAATTCAGTTTGTTCATCAAAATAAGATACTTCTTACATGTACATGAATAACAAATAAATATACAGTTCAATAAACATGTTAGAGATGTTGCTAATTAATATAACCTTTACAATTAGAAATGATAGACTATAATTAATAAGGTTCTCACTAATTGGTACACACCATCGATTAGGAAATAATATTACCATATACAAACTAACTTTTTTATAAGTTACTGAATTTATAGTTACAACTTTTTAGTGAATTTTTGTTTAGATTTTTCAAAAAGACAACTTAATTCATTTTGTCATATTTTTTCCGTTGAAGAAGCTACTATTTTCCAAGTCAATGGTATTTTGCTAAACAAAATTGTTCTCATCACCTAACAATGTAGCTAACGTAGCGTTTACAATTGTATTACAAAGTATTAAATGATATTAAAACTCAAAAAAGTATATAAATGTAATTTCAAGAAAAAATAAATACAAATCAAAAGAAATATAGTCATATCCACATTAATCTGGACCTGCATATTTCCGAATTATTTTCTAAGATCTAGACTAAACCTGAGTCAAGGAAATCTAACCGAATTTTTGATAGTGTTTTTTTTGTATAAATGAGTAAGGATTTTGATAAGCACAGTACAATGAATGTACGGTCACCCAAACAATAACAAAGCACAAAAATCCTTTGAAAAGTCCATATTTATGTGCATATCACTGTGTTTCGGACCTGCTGGGGTGAGGGTTGTATCCTCCGATGTGGTGGTGTCATTATCCATGCTAAAGAGAAAGGGAGGTCGACGAAGATAACAACAACAAATATTTTCATGTACTTAAGACCCAATAAAAGTGCTAACAACCATTTCCATGTGCCTAACAGTTCTTAAAATTATTCTTATAATATAAAAAAACATTTATTTGACCCAGACAAAATAAATCAAGGAATGAAAATATATCTTATGAACCATTATTCGTAAAGCAAGAAAATCCAAACTTCCATACTTTGTCTTTTTGCTTACAGATTATAAAAAGTATAACAACTACATTATTATTATTAGTATTAATAGACTGTGACGAACAGCCCCATAAGGTACTGTTGATTGTTGGGGTGGTGGTTGCGGATTTTTTCAGCACTATAAAGTTTTTGCCAAAAAATATTTTATTTTTTATTTTTGTTCTACAGATTTTTGTATTGAACAGGAATGGCTTTATATATAATTCTGAACAATATCGACCAGAATATATTTTTTCTAAAAAGAATATTTATTGAAATAATATATTTTTAAACGTTGGTCAGCTACACCTTTTTTTTAGTTTTTGTTTTACAGTTTTTTTTTATTGAAGAGTAATGGCTTTATATATAATTCTGAGCAATATTGTCCTCAATAAATTGTTTGTAAATTAAATATTTATTGAAATATTGGGGTTTTAAATCTTGGTTAGCTACCACCTAGTAGACATATGATAACAATATTTCTTTTAATTTGAAATATATATAAAATTATATATATAGTAATGTTGTTGTTTTCATATGTTTTACACGGCTACAGCCTTAATTCGTTTACGAATTTTCTCGTGCTGTTATTATTATCTTTGTTGTAATTGTTTGTAACTGTTTTGCTCAATCTCATATTCTAAAACAAAGTCACTCAAACAACTTAACTTTTTTTTATCAAGAATAAATTGTGTGTATCGCCAAATGTGTGAGATGCGTCACCTAACGGTAATCAGGGTCAACAAATGTGTGAGCATAAGCAAATAAAAAACTGTTTGACTTCAGTTCATACTGAAGATAAGATTACATGACTAAACAACAGTTATTTTGTATTTATAGATTGATCTGTGTAAGCTTTTGTTAGTATTGAGAATATTTCCTAGAAACATGAATAAATGATGAACCTTTCACCCCCTCAACTTCAGGCATTATATTTACATAACAATTACCAATTTATATAACAATTACCAATTTATGGAGATGTTGCAAATTAATTTTGGAGAATGAATTGGTAGAATAGGTCACCCCAGAGAATTCCATGTTTGACATTCGTTAAATAACATTGTTTTATTCAGAAGTTTATTAATACATTAATTTCTTAAACATTGACTTTATTTTTAATTGTATGTTCTTATTTTTCAATAAAAAAATCAATTAGATTAAATAAAATAATTTATGCTTAATGGTTATTAAACTAATAACTATGAAATGAAACTAATATCAAAATTTATGGAAAAACTGTTAACGTAATAAAACATCAAGTTAAGCATTCAAATTCATTCGATTTCAAATAAAGTATTCGATAGGTTGAGTATCAGAAATACCCGTCCTCGGCATCTAATAACTTATATGGATCGACAATAGCACAAGTGAGGTAACTTACAATAAAATACCATAGAGCTCACATCAATTGTGCTATTGTCTATTGTATATGGATCGATAATAACACAAGTGAGGTAACTCACAATCAAACACCACTGAGCTTACCCCAATTGTGCTATTTAAAATTATTGTGTTGTATATTACAAAACCTTTGAACATAAATAAGCAAAGTACACGTATTTATATATTGATAATAAAGCTGATTGAATATCTTGAAGCTGTACACTTGCATTATTTTCAGTTCCCCATGACTCTTTTTTAATGGTAGTACAACACGTAATACAAAACTAAAGCAACTGCCCACAAAAAAAGTTTGATAAAATGCAGAGTTGTTCACTGAAACTGTAAACTGGAACATACAATCCTTCATGCGACTGCAGTCAACTTAGTTTGAATAAGATAAGTCTAATACCCCACGTTGTACAGTCATAGACACATCAATATGCACATTCATATATATGAAATTAAATTTTATCTTAAAGTCCGACTAAACCTGAGCTAGTGACATCCAATCGAAAATTTTACAATAATTGGTAATACATGGATGAAGTTTAAGACAATTATTTTATGATGAATATCTTGTTAAGTAAATAATAAATACAAAGACAATAATGTGAAAATAAGTCCAGATTGATGCACCCACCGCTATGAAGCGCATCATTCAATAAAGACGTTGTTATTATTCAAACATATTTGAATAAAATATGTATTCTTAAAGCTTTGTTTATTTAGCAGTCACACACGAATTTATTTCACATTTGTTTATTTTTTTATTTTTATTTCACGTTTCGATTTATTTAAAAACCGAATTTTTTACACAGAGTTTTGAAGTAATTGTCAACACATAATTATCGACATATTTTATCACAACTGATAAGAAGGTGATCTCAACTTCATGCCTAGAATTGATATATTCCAAATGTGTTGACCTAGATACATATTCAAAATTATAGATCTTAAAAATGTTTGATTTGTTTTACATTTTTTTTCTAGCAAGAAAACGTTGATCTGTTAGTTCAAAATTCAATCTGATGAGCTTGTATTGTGCATCAAAGTTCGTCTAGTTACCTTTTGGGTTATAGATAAAAATTTGAACTCAAAGTTTGACTTTCTTTCGAATATACTTGTTTAAAAGACTACTAATTTCCACAAAAAACAAGATAAAGTAAATTTTGTTTACGTTGTGTATCCAAGCTAGCTTTTTCAACATTGTTTTTCAATTCAACTTAAATAAGTTATATTTTAATTTTTTTGTTAGATATGTTTTTGGTTAGTTTGTTTTGGTAATGAAAATGTTGCATTTAAAATGTAAGAGTTTGATAAAATAATTTTTTGAAAATAAAAAAAGATCTCCATTTGTCTAATTAATTAACGTATCAAAGTGAATTAATTCAAAACCAAAAATAAATTTCTTACAGTTTCATAGACAACACTTTAGAGTTATTGCATGTTAGTTGTGCAGATGTTATAGTCGTACATCAAAATTACATTTACCTTCGTTAAGAAAATTTAAGTTATTTCGCACATTGTCTTATACGAAAAAAATGTGAGTTAACTAGACAAATTAAACAAAACAAACATGTGTATTATATAATTAGGTGTTGCCCATATAAGCAAATATACAAAAGTAAACAAACAAACAAATGAAAAAACAAACAAATAAGCAAAACAAAGAAATAAACAAATTATATGAATAAACAAACATACAGTGTACATGCACACAAACAAATAAAGAAATAGAGAAATAAACAAATAAGTACATAAACAAATAAACAAATAAAAATAAATTAAATGAATACAAAAAAAAATAAAAAAGATAAAGAAATAGCCTAAACAAATAAACAAATTAAACAAACAAACATAAATACAAAACGAATAACCAAAATAAAATAATTAAACAAACATAAAATTAAATAAAACAAACATCTTTGTTATAGAAATATGTTTGCCCATATACGAATATGCTCTATTTCGTCACGGCATAAATGAGAAATAATGATTCCTTTGTTGTGCTTTATGTCGAAAGTCTTACATAAAAAACGTATTTGTTTGCCAAAATACGCTCAATTAATTTCAAAGTAGGTATATCAAAATTATTAGAAATAATATTATCATAAAAAATATGGAAAAAAATATTGTCAAAAATATTATAAAAATAATACTATCAAAAATATTGTAACGTAATGCTCTAAAAAATGTAATTGTCAGAATATTTATAGAAACAAAATTGTCAAAAAACAACCTTATCCAAAGTTTAACGAAATAAAATAAAATAAATAAGAATATTATAAAAATGCTTTCAAAATAATTATAGAAATAACATTTTCAAAAATAAAATGATCTTATAATTATATGAAAGGAGAAAATAATCTTTTAAGATGTTGACAGAAGTTCGGAGAGTTCAAACCCAATAATCAAAGAATTATTTATTTATTGATTAAGGTATTAGATGGGCTTAGAAAATAGTGTTCATGGTTATTAATTATAGGAAGAAGAATTAAACATTTTCATTCATAAATAATTTTATTATAATATTGAAATATTTATCGAAAATCTATTAACGTTTTTATTCTCATAAAGTTAGTATAACATTGGATTGCTTAACAAAATACTAAAAACATTGTCATTCATAGTTTATGTTATTATAACATTGAATTATTTAAAGAATGTTTTAATTAATACTGTAGGTTATTATAACATTGAGTTGTTCAATAAAAACTACAAATGTTTTCATTCCCATATAATTACGGTAACTTGAATTATTTACAAGAAAACAACAAACACTTTATTGCATAGTGTTATAATACTGATTGATTAAAACAAAACTGTACGAATTAATTTAAATAGTTTTGAATGTATTAATGCTTCATGTAAATAACAATTGGACAATTTTAATGAAATAACACATATGATTATAGTTTTACGTACGTTTAGACCTGGCTTTTCAAACTACTTGAGAAGCTATGTAGCAGCTTCATTTTTTAACACAGTTTGATAGAAAAAAATCTAACAGTTGCGAATCCAAGTTTTTAAAAAACAGTTATTAGTATAACCATGAGCCAATCGTCTAAACACTAAAGTGTATAACAAATTATAACCATATTAAAAAAAACGCGCTAAGCCTAAATAATATAAAACATACAAATAATTCAGCTTTCCCGGAAATTAAATTGTTAACATCTAAACTAAATATAAGATATATATATATACATGTTTGTGTTTTCATATATCTCTACAGTTAGAGAATTATCATGAAAGATGTTTCCAAATAATATTTTAAGACTTCCTTCTTTGATTATTTTCTCATATCGAATATAATTTAAAATATGTATGTTTAAATATTTTACTACTCATTGAAATGTAATGCAATTACAAGTTTTGTGTAATATTGTGAACATTTAAGTTTTTTCTAACTGTATTTCTTCCAATGTTCGTGAGCTAAAACTAAGATTATTTTACAACTACAAGGTAAACATAGTCACTTTTTTATAGGCATGATGGATTTATAGGTTCCATAATGGTTAAAATGTTAGCAAAACCTTTAGCACTCAAGCCCCCCAAAAATTCAGGTTTGTCCTAATTAAAGACCTGAGAAGTATCACTAAAGAATGGGATTATTTGAGATCTTTAGGAACTTAATTAAACCCGCAGTAGAAGGTTTTTAAGGAAACTTAAAAAATCATTCACCAAAATCAAACCAACTCAAAACAATCTTACTACCAACCTGACAAACTGTATACACATGTTTCCTATAAGGTTCATACACCACAAGTGTGTGACAAACTTAATACGAATACGAATTATTTTATAATGTTCCTTAAATATTTACAATTAAAGGATTTCTTAAGTTCGTAAAGTCCTTGAAACAACTCAATTTTTAGGAGTACATTAGATTCGGATCAGTTTATAATTAAAACAAACTGAAAGTATTGATATTCTATTTTTTATGTGTAATTATAAAGATTAAAAACGCCTACAGCTAGGCCTACCAGAACATTATTCTAAATATTAAATTTAAATTGTCTCAATTGGATTTGTTATCAAGCAACAGTTAGTAAATTTTGTTCATAAGTGTACCAATGCTTATAACAATCGTCCAAATATTGATTTAGTTTTTGAGGACTATTGCTTATTGGGTAATAGTAGATGACAGCCTATTGCTAATGATGGACATTGCATTTAAACAAGTTTTTGCGGTTGAGATATCTATAAATCCGTGATCTAAGATTTAAAATGAAAAATAATGTCTAGTTTACTTTTGGAAAAACCATAAAATGACAACTATCACTAAGGTTTTAGAAAAAAAATTAAGAAATACTTTTCCTAATACGTCTTTCATTTGTGTTGAATGATTTTTGTTCTACAATAAAAAATATTTAGTTCAATTTGAAAAAAAATGATAAATTTTGGACAACAACTCATACAGAACGTTCCCTTAAATATCCGCTAAATTAAATACAAGATTTCAATATTCTTGACATATTGTTCATCGAACTAAATACTGAACTTTATATTATAAAGAATTAAACATGGATTTATTCAACAAAAGAATGAACAACCTAAATAAGTAAAGTTGCATTTTATATCGTAAATCTGCAAGTTAAATACAAACATACCCGACACAATATTATAATTATAATAAATTGTAATGTTTTAATTATAATAAACTATAAATAAACATATAATTAAATTAAACATGAAGAGCCAGACATAAATTGTTCAGCCTTTATGAAAATAGACAAAAGGTAAATATCTATAATTGATTGGATTATTGCATTTATGTTTTATCCTACAAATAAAGGTCAAGACAGAATATAATTCAGAAGTAATTAATGCAATGTTATAAAATACTTTTCCTTACACTGCTTTATATGGATTGTTTATGAAATAATGGGAGCTTAGAGGAAACCTTATTAAAATAAAAATATCAACTGTGCAACTGTGTATTTTTGTATTGCGTTCCATCCTTAAAATCGTTGTCATGTCCATATACAAAGTGGATGTCCCACAAAAGGAAACATTTGAAGTTGGAGAAATGCAGGTCATGAAACTCTAATAAGAAGGACACAAAAGTATTCAACACCTTTCGCCTCTTTAACTATTTTCAGAACTTGAAATACCATATTATAAAATGATTACTTATGATAACAATGCATTGTGTAAGCAAAATATACACACACACACCAAATCTACCCACCCACACATACACACACACACACGTATGTGTATGTATATATATATATATATAAACATATATATATATATACATATACATATATATATAAAAATAAATATATATTTAAATATATATATATA
>JARUHE010114796.1:0-14725 GCA_031471125.1 Archaeomysis grebnitzkii
TATGACGTCGAGAATGCATGTTTATATGTGCACGTGGAAACATCAGAAGTGCCACCACTGTCTTTAGTACACTGTGGTATAGCTTTTAGTGAGATCCCGGGCACTGTGATAATATAGTGATGGTTATGGGAATGTTACATGTTAACTCTTTAGGTTAAAATGTTAATTCTTTTCTAATATAATTCCAATTTGTCAAGGATAAATAACACGATCATTTAGAGATGATAAGTTCAATAATTTCATCAAAATGATGAAATTGTTTTAAATGCAAGATCAGTTAATATTTAAAAGTTATGCTTAAAAATAACCTTTAGTTTTCAACTGGTAAAGTATAACTTTAGCAAAATAACCTGTAGTTATTCTGAATTAGTTATACTGAATTTATTTTAGCACCGGGCCCTGGTTAAGACCAAAGGCAAAATAACCCCAATGGGGTTCTTAAGTGAACCTATCACCAACAAAGTCTAGAACAATTTAACGTAGCTTGCTTCGGAGGCAAGACATTTCAATCTCCTCTGAGAAAAAATAGGCATTTTCTTGTAGCTTGCTTCGTACAGTTGAACGGAAGCTCTTACTACTTGAGAACATCACTATACTAGTGTAAAATGGTGAATGTATGTTCACTTTGTTTATATATTTATATATATGCCCAAACACAATGATAAAATATTACCAATATTGAAATATCAGAATACTCTTGTATATGCAACTGTTATATACAAACATGCATATACACTTTATGGTTACGGTCGGATGCAGATGCACATGCGTAAACTTGCATCCAAATGGTAAATTTCTTGTAATTGCATCCGAAAATCTAGCTCGGCATCTCGTCTTGCATCCGTTTTGTAACTGTAAATCGTTCACTGTGGTATAAGTTATATCAGGTTTATAAAAACAAATATTTCTTCAATTTTCTTGACACCCCAAGAAATTTTTATAAATTGATTTCGTAAAGTACATGGTAAATGAAATAAATGTAGTTATTTACTGTTTAATTTATAACTAAATCTGACAACAGTTGAATCCCACTTTAGACACAATACTCGCAAAAGCCTAGTTTAGGTACACATAAAAAAGTACTGAACATGAGATATTAATATTTCACTTATTATGTGTAACAGTACTTTATTTTACCTAACATAAATCAACCGGTGCAGAAATAAAAACCTCCCTAAATTGATAATACTTTTTTGATAAAGTTGCTAAATTTGGTTATTTGTGGTTTATGTTAGGTTAAATAAAGTACTGTTACACAAAATAAGTGAATTACTAACATTTTATGTTCAGTACTTTTTAATATGTACCTAAACTAGGCTTTTGCCGATTATTGTGTCTAAAGTAGGATTCAACCGTTGTCAGATACATATATTTAGTTATAAATAATATTTAATAAAAATCTACTGTCCTGTGTAACAAAAACTTATTTAACAGTAAATAACTACATTTATTTCATTCACCATGTATTTTACGAAATCAATTTATAAAAATTTCTTGGGCTGTCAAGAAAATTGAAAAAATATTTGTTTGTACAAACCTGATATAACTTTTACCACAGTGAACGATTCACAGTTACAAAACTGATGCAAGACGAGATGCCGATCTAGATTTTTGGATGCAATTACTAGAAATTTACAGTTTTGGATGCAAGTTTACGCATGTACAGTACATCTGCATCCGACCGTAACCAGTAGTAAGAAATGGTAAACCATTATGGAAACTGAAGGCATATTTAGAAATACATTTATTTTTAAGCTTTACATCCACAAAAAGGTAAGATAATAAATAAAGTTCACTAAATGAAATTACAGTATGAAAAAAACTAATTCGACGAGTAAATGTTTAAGTTTTAAAAACAATGCTCTTTACAATAAAATTGTTGGCAATTAAGATACCTTCTTGAACAACATAAAATTTGTACCATTATGCATCAAGTAAGTAATGCAATTATAGTCTAATGCTATTTAATAACACTGGGCTGCATCCAAAAAAAATTCTTGTAACAAAGACGTCATCAACATTGCCCATAGAGTTTTTGCATGCTCATTCCAGAAATCAAACTCATTTTCTCCGGGAGGTTTGCATATTTTTGTAACAAGCAATACTAAATTATTCAGGTTCATCTTGCAGAAATGTTTCTGAGCCAGTTCTACAAAATTTCTGTAAATTCAAATAGGTTATTGGATACAAACAGGTTGACAGGCTATTTTATTGACAAGAAAGAAAATCTCAATTGTTTTTGATTATCAAGGCAACTATTCTTCCTCAAAGCTACATTTTCGAGACTTTCTTTTGTGTGCCGGCATATCAGCAGATGTTGCCCAGCTTCTTTGAAGTGACCAGCAGAAATCAGTCAACATAGTCACGCTCCAATTGCCTTGATAGCGGTGCCTCATTTCTGATATATCTTGATGAAACTCTCCCCCTTTTATTCACTGAATTCACTCAAGTTGGCAGGAAAGTAGCCAAGATGGCTATGGAAGAAATGTATTTTTATTTGCATCCGTGCGCCATCCGTCTCATATGCTTGAAGCATGTTCTCAACTCTTTCCTTGTAATCATCGGCTTTTGTATTCCCCAAGAAACTTGTTACAACTGACTTAAAACTAGTCCAAACATTTTTTTCATGTGATGTTAATGCTTCATTAAATCGGCCTCTGAAACAAGCTCACGAATCTGTGGTCCAACAAATATGCCGGCTTCCATTTTAGCTTCACTTACAGAAGGGGATTTGTGGGTCAGCTACCTAAGCTCTTCTTCATCTTTCGGAAGTGCTTTTACAAACTTTTTCATCAATCCCAGCTTAATGTGAAGTGGAGGTAAAACACTTTCTCGGCTGGTACAAGTGGTATAGCTTTGACGTTATAGCGGCCAGGTACAAATTCCGTTTGTTTTGGCTATTGCACCTGACAGTAGTGTATGGAATCTGCACGGCTGTCCCACAAGCATAAAAAGCATGGATGTCTTATGTAGCGTCTCTGCATCCCTAACAAAGTACTTAGAGCCTTCAGGTCACCACTGTAAAATTTCTCAGAGTGTCAATAAAACAAAACAATGGTGAAACTAGAAATGGGATGTTTTATTTGGATGTGCAGGGTTCATATCACTTTGTCGAAATTCATTCCATAAAAATATCATTTCATCGAATTGCTTCCTCCGAAATGTCATTTTGTCGAAATATCAATTTGTCGAAATATCATTTTATCTAAATATCATTTTGTCGAAATATCACTTTGCCGAAATACAATTTTGTCGAAATTTCATTTGTAGAAATATTCGATAAAATGATATTTCGGAGGAATCAATTCAATAAAATGATATTTCAGAGGAATTAGTTCGATAAAATGATATTTCGAAGAAACTAATTCGATAAAATGATTTTTCGAAGGAATCAAATTGCTAAAATGATAGTTCGACAAATTGATAGAGTACACGTGGTGCTTCAATAGGGTTCACTTCAATGTGATATCGTCCAACTTTTGTTGGTCAAATCAACTTGATTGGGTTAGTTTTTTTGTGGTTTAATATTGTACCTTAAAATTGAATGTCAACCTTCCAGTTTGTTTTTATTTTTTAAAACTGATTTTTAATCTGTCACGATTTGATATTAATATAATACGAAATCAATATTTCTATTGTAATTGCCAAGAAGGGTGGTGAAATCGCACTCTAGGTTTTGAATGACATGTCATTTTACACTATTATTATTAATGCCGTAACTGTGTTTTTATCGAAACATTAAATAAATAATTAAGTTACTTGATTAAATACAAATAAAAATTAAATAAAATGAACCAAAAAATAAATGTTCAAGGTAAATAAAAAAAAGAAATGATTTTAACTAGCAGACGAAATTTGAGCGGCCATTTTCGGAGGAAACAATTGGATAAAATGATATTTCTACAAAATGATATATCGCTGAAATATCATTTCGGAAGAATCAATTCGACAAAATGATATTTCTGAGAAAACAATTCGACAAAATGATATTTCTGAGGAAACAATATTCAATATTTATAATTTACATTACAAAAACTTGTTTTCTCAGAGTTGTCAATTTATCGAATTGTTTTCTGCGAAATATCATTTTAGCGAAATATCATTTTGTCGAAATTGATTCCTCCGAAATATCATTTTGTCGAAGAATTCTCTGATTGCAATTTCGACAAAATGATATTTCGGAGGAATCAATTTGATAATGCCCCACTAAACTTTGATTAGAAATAACGATAGATAATGTTTATTAGTCTCACATATATTCATCTATGTATTTATTTTAAATCGCAGCTGCTTTAACGCAGAGCAATGCGTAACTCATTCTTAAAAATGATCTTCTCAAAGTAAAATTTCTCAAATTTTAGGCGAATTCGACGAGGGCTTAGAATGGCCGTTCAAGTTGAGGCACAGCATCAACATCGTCGACCACAGCTCCAAGACGGGCGACCTCAACAGCAGGATTTGGGATCCGACCCAACTGTGCTCAGGATGGAATTGGAGGAAACCTGACGCTGGCGACAACTTCGAATGCGTCGGATTGGGATTTCCACAATCGATCCTTGACGGCAAAGGATTCGTAAACAACGACTCCATCACTGTTAAACTGACTGTGTTCTTGAATTGAAATTTATCATTTTCAATTTAATCATTTACATTTTTTCACTAACAATATTTTTTTAATTACATTGAATTTGTTTAAAAGGTATTTAGACTAATATTAGAAATTAAGAAATATAAAAACTGATTTAATTGTAATGATCCTTACAGTCTAAGAAAATATTTTTGTTCAGTATTTTTTTCATGTAGAGTTACACCAACTCAATAAACAATAAAAATCAACGTTGTGGTATCTTATTATATAGTTTTTGAAAAAATACTTATTAAGCATTGGATGATCCTAAAGCAGCATATAAAATCAGGTCATTGTATGAATGAAAAAAATAATATATTAACTTATGGCACTACATAGTACAGTTAAACGTTGTATGGTTACAATGCTAGAGTAAAGTGCACTATGATTATGTGTGTATTTTGAAGAAAAGGTACAACTAAAAAGGCAAAACAAAAATTGAAAAGCATAAACAGTTGAAAATTTGAACTTTTCTATGATTTCTTTGAACTTGAAATATGTTTACCATTTATAAAAAAGTTAGGATTTTTTTTGCAAATAAGGTACATATAAATTCGATAACATTTGAACAATGTCTATTATATAAAATTAAGTGTTTGAGGGGACATCTGATGCGGACATCATCTCGTAAACATCTAAAAAGGAAGAGTCCCCATCGACAGAATAGCCAATAACGTTAAAGTACATATTTTTGAAATGTTTCAAAAACCTTTTTTCTTAATAAATATTAAGATAATTTGTCATATAACTTTAGCACAGTACGTCAGCTAATAATAATAAAATGTAAGCCATATTGGAACTTTTAAAAGTTGTTTTAGGAGTTGTTCGAAAATACATCAAATAATATGAGAATTGTTCGAATATACATCGAACATAACAGTATTGTTCGATCTTTTAAGAAAATGAAAGTTTCAAAAACAGTTTTAAAAATGTTTTTTCTACTAGAATTTAGAGTAAAAGCTAATTGCAAATATCAACATAAGATTTTTTAACAGTTTACTTTTGAATACGATGCGTTTTGGATCTCTATAGTAATACAATTTTATTTATTAAATGAATTAACACAATTTAGATCTAAATGTGTTCGAAGTTTGGGGCACTACCTTATATGAACTTTTAGTCTTTAGACATAGATTTAGTCGACAAACATTGTCGACTCGACTCGCAGAAGACTTTATACCGACTTCATACGATTTGCTACTACATTGATATAGTATTCTTATAATTATTTTTTTTGATAAATTTACAAATAATTTTATTTATTTGTCTTTTTATTGAAGAAAAACTAACTTTATTAACACGCGATTTTGTTACGATTTTTTTACGAATGTCGCTTACCAACATATCACTTATGATTCGTTTTCGACATATAGCTTTAAAGTTGATATGTCCTATACGAATTGTCTCGAAATGTCGCAGTCAATATTTATACACTGTCAGATTCAGAAGAAGTTTTTTTGTTTTTTTAATCTACTCATTAGTAGGTGTGAAATGAGTGAAAGTCTGTTAAAACAACAAACCTTGACATAGGCGATTTACACTCTAAATTTGTTGTTTTAAGTTCAACCAACTGTTCATCATACCTTGTCAAGGTAGCCAACATTTTTCAATCGTCAATATTTTGTTCGATAATTGTAGGTCTTCTGAACAATTTCAATTGTTTTATTATAGATTTCAAGATGATAATTAAATTGAATGTTCTCGAATTTAAATTTCGTTATTAAAAGTATGAAATATATAATAGCATAGGTTAGTTTCCTTTGTTCATCCAGTAACATAGGATATAGGCTAATTGCGCCAAAATAACGACTTTAAAATAATTTTGTTCATGTTATATCATAGCAAGGTTCTTTTATGTAGTACTTCAACATTAGTGTGTTTATGACATTCGTATAGCTTAATGAAAATTACGATTTTTGATTAGTAGAAGTGTACGCAATTAATCGAACTGTTTTTTATTAAACAATAAATTAGCATAGACCTACATATTTCTTTTAATGTTTGGAAATAGCATGCTTAGTTTCATTGAAATATCCAGTGACTGATTGTAATTTGTAAGTTTGCTATGCAGTGTCACTCCTACATAAGATCATTGCATAAGTTTACCAAAAGTAAACATATCATCCCTGATTAAGAAGCAAGCTACCTCAATGTTTCGTGAACGGCCATTCTATCATTGATTTCATGATTCATCAAAATCTTTTTTGAAAAGTTTATTTGAAACAAATAAAAAAAAATGTTTGTATATTTCTCTAGAGGTGATTTGTATGTTTCATCAAATGTTTGAAAATTTAATTTATTTAAAGCAGAATGCTCCGGTTTCGCTCTGGTTACCCTCCAGTTTCACCCCAGTTCCTTGGTCTGGGCCAGACCTGTTCCAGTGCGCACACCAAATCCATTATGTGGATCTGGGCCAGAGCCTTTGCCTGGTGTGGGCCTGAACTGGGCCACATCCATCTTGCTATCTGGGCTAGGTTTTTGCCCGATAGATATTTAGCTGATAATGTAAAACTAGATTCAATCTACATTCATCTGCACAAAATACACTTTATGTACATTTTCTAATAGTGTTAGGCGAATGATGTTCCATATTTCCATTAGTATTTTGCATTGAACTCAAGAAAGGCTATAATCATTTTAATTTATTTCATAAACAAATACATTTCACTTTAGTGCAACTTTTTGCAAAAATGAAAAACTGCGAGAAGTATGGGAACTACAAAAAGTGTGATTGGCAGAAAAAAAATTCTCTAATCTGTATTTTTAGTTATAATCTGTTTGGATATCATCTTGGGGACTGATTATACAATTGTTGTTTATTTTCACAAATTCTCCCAAAATTTATGTGAAACTATTTATGAATTAACATTTTTATTGGATGTTTTACTCCTCGTCTCTTTCAGGTAGTTTCATATATTATTAATTAGCATCTGACAACTGAGGTTTGACTAATTGAACAATTAGTTGCTTAAGAAAAACGTTAAATCGATACACAGGGATTTGATACCAATTTCAAATCATACAGATGGATTTACCAAAGCTTTCAATAAAACTAGTACGTCGTCATACTTATTATATTCCATAGAATCAAACATTTCTTTCATAAATGTTTTATAAAATTTTCTCTACTACGTAAAAACCTTAGGAAAACGACATTTATTTAATCTAGTTGAAAATTTACATAGAACTTTCATCTTTCAATAAAAAAAACAAACACGAAGTCAAAAATAAACATGTTTTTTAATAAATTTATTATAACATTATATCTTATGTATTACAAGTTTCAAGTAATTGATTATAAAAATAAAACAAACTTTTAATTCTAATGAAATTGAACATCCATATTCATGGAAATTTATAACAATATATCCTATGTGTAAAATTTATTTCAAGTTTCATCTTAGCCAAGGACACGGATGGAAGACTTTCCGGTAACAGATATAAATTCATCATCTTGTAAATCTCTCAATGCATCTTCGAACATCTCGTAAGTTATCATCAAGTCTGAAGATTCTTTCAACTCTTGCAAAGTTTTCTGTAAATTAAGAGTAGTAACTTTTCCCTTTGATTTGATCAATTTTCTGAGCGTTTGTGCAATTTCTACCCTTCTCTTCCGAGCTGCGGCACTTAAGCCAGTGGTCAAAATGCTAACATCAATTTTACCAGACATTGGATCTGTGGCAGACTGTTTAAGAGCTTCACGATGCAGTCTCCATGCTTCGTCGACATCTTTTTCCTCAACGGTGTGATTCAAACGTACCTTCGCATGAGCTTCCGACAGACGGATCAGAGATTCCAGTTGACGGGGATAAGCCGTCACCTGACCACGTCCACTTCCAACCTTCCTCATATCAACATAAGCAGAGATCAATTTTTGGTATGCATCTTCACCAAGTTTGGGGTGGACATGCTCCTTGCTGTAGGCCAAATAGTCACGTAGAATGGTCATGTCAAGCATTTCCTCTTCAGACTCTTCCTCATTCTTATAATACAAAGACACAAGATGCCTTGCAAGTCTCTTATCATACAACTTATCTTGTGGATCAAGAATCAAAAATATCAAATCAAAACGAGACATAAGTGTATGAGGGAGCTCAATGTTTTCAATGATGGTTTTGTTCTTATTCCATTGTGACTCCACAGGATTCGCAGCAGCAAGAACAGATGTTCGAGCATTCAACTGACAAATAATTCCTGCTTTAGCAATACTCAATGTTTGGTTCTCCATCACTTCATGCAAGATGGACCTGCAACAACAAAACGTTTGTTAGTATATGAAGAACTTATATTTATTGGAATTCATTATTTCATCATAAGGACTTAAGGCAGTCTTGATTTGATTACATTGATGGTACCCAACCAATTGTTTTATTATTTATGCTTTCTTAAACACTAAGAATAATATTAGTAGCTCTAGTTCTGTGTTGTCAAATAAACTTCCTACTTATTTTTAATTTACATTTTTCTGAAATAAAAGCTATTCCCCCAATATTAACTAATCGGAAAAATTGATTCCTTTAATGTTAACTGAAATTTAATAACATTTTGTTTTAAATAAACTTTGCTGTAAGTCAAAAAATAAAAATTTGGTGTTGAAGTAGTTTTTTTAGTGAAATCAAACTTTTTACAAGATTTATTGCAGCAATTTTACAAAATAAAGAAAACAAAATTTTGTTACACACCTGGTTGAATCATTCATTTTATCAAACTCGTCAATGCAGCAAACACCGTTATCCGCAAGGACCAAAGCACCGGTCTGGAGGACTAATTGTTTTGTTTCTGGATCCTTCGTAACATAAGCCGTTAGACCCACGGCAGAAGATCCTTTGCCACTCGTATACTGGGATCGCGGTACCAGGTTGAAAACATATTGCAGCAATTGTGATTTCGAAGTACCTGGATCTCCACAAAGCAGGATATTTATTTCGGATCTGTATAAATTATGACAAATAAATAAAAATATTTTTACTTAAAAAAGATTATGTATTAAATTATTAAAAGTTTGAATAAGAATAAGGAAAAATATTGTACCGAGAATATTTTTGAATGTTTTCAAATCCCTGGCAAATTTATAACAAACCATATTCTTTTTTTAATTTATATTTTACAGATTATTTTAGATATAGTAATGTTGTCGTTTTTCTAACTTCTACACAGTAGCAGCCTTAAATTACTTACGAATTTCCTCTAACTTTTTATAATTATAAAATATCAATTCAACATAAAAAAAATAATTCTGAGAGGGGCTAGAAATATTTTGACATCCAAGGCACAATAAGCATTTGTATATAGAGCTTGAACCAGGTGGTTCATATGTCTAGCAACCATTTGTTGGGTAGTAGCTTTGCTGTTTCATTAGTTCAAGGGTGTTGAAAGGATTCAATCAAGGAAGGACTTTCCAAAAGTGCCATAAAAATACTATTGCAGAAAAACAATTTACAAAAAGACATTGAACATAGGTTGCATAGATAATTCATCAATTTGTTCTAAATAAAAAATACAAAAAAAATGAAAACAATAAAAATTATCAATAACAGTAAATTAATATTTTTTTAAATAAACAAGCTCATTGGATTCCAGTCAACATAGTTCAGATAAAATATCCTATTTGTGATATCAAAATTAAAACTTCTATTGAATAAAAAACTAAAGTTTTGTACCAAAAGATGTTTAAAACAATTCAAAATGATTTCTATAATTTCTAGAACTTGTTTATTTCTATAATCAGAACATCAAAGTTAATATTAAAATTTTTATATAAATTATTCATGTTGATTTTTTTCCAAAGTTCCTGAACCTCTCTCTTACAAGAGTTTTTAAAATTAGCAAGTTGTTAAGATAGTCATTTTATGATAAAAATTATCATACATCAACCATGGATGGCTATCTATAGTTGATGTATATTTTTTTCCTTTTTCGCTAAACAAACAAATCTATAAAATAAAAAAACAAAACTAGTAAACCATTTATTCAGTAACTTTAAAAAATATCTCCCCAATCAGAAACATCAACTAAAAAAAGAAAAAATCATTTTCAATCCATTGATGCATAAATAAAACCAAAATATAAAAGAAAATTCTAAGTTAATTTAATAAAAAATATAGATAAAAAGTAATAAAATTAAATAAAAATATCTATTAATATATTAAAACCAATAATCAAGCCTATATGAAATGAAATTTTAAGAGTTTAGATGATAATATACAAGCATTCAAGTCATTGTCTAATGCCGACGACGAGGACGACATCTGAATTACTATGTAGAGCTTCGCTATGCACACTCGACAAAAATTGGAACCATTTTATCCATGTATGGTAGATGCAGACAAAAAATAAATTATTCTAATTTCGCAACACTAGCTTGACAAAAACCATTAATTAGTAGAAACTTTTTTTAAACAGATTTATTTCAGTTAACATTTTATGTAACTTTTATTTGGTAAGAGCAAAATACAAAGACTGTTCAGTGCAGATTGTACAGAGAAGAACAACCGCAATAATAATTAACTATTTCATCTACATAATTACATTATTTGTTATTGTGGTAGATCACATTTGACAATGTTTGTGCATCTATCAAAAAATATTGATTTTAAAATTATACTTAAAAATACTTAAAGTGGTAAATAAAAGTTTTATTTAAAAATGGTATATTTTTAAGACTATAAACTAGAAAAAGTTTTACTTAAAAATATTGTAATATAAATATTATAATAATTATATAAAAAATAAGAAACCAACCTAAAATGACCTCTTCCTGATTTAGAAAAATCTTTTTTTGTGCCACCAAAAAGTTGCAAAAGAATTCCTTTTTTCACATCCTCGTTTTCATAAATCGAAGGAGCGATGGCATGAGCGAGTCTTTCATAAATATCGCTTTTCTTCGAGAGTTCTTTCAGAAGTTCAATTCTTTCGGGTGCAAGACGAGCAGAGTCTCTGTGAATAAAAAAAGAAATAGAGAAACAACTTTCAAGAAAATATTAGAGTCACATAGTATATGCAAAAATAATTTTAAGCTTGCTAAATATCTTAAAATAAAATGGCAATTCCTTTCAATTGAGCCATGAAAACAATCCTAATTAATCATATCCATGGAACACACAAGACTTACCCGTCATCTTGTCCATGCAGACGCTTACTGTCCATTTTGCGGAAGTGAACGACATCGATGTGCGTCTTGTAGACGCTATTCAGATTGCGCATCCTCGGGTTCAGTTTGATGGGAACAGCTCTGTAGATGCCGGTCACGGTTACACGATCTCCAGGTTGAACGGCGTCCACCAGTTCATTGTGCGCATACACGGCGATGGTGTGCGGTGTTTGTCCCGGTGGCATGTCGTCTGAGGAAACACAATAATTAATAATAAATTAGATTTATTTATTATAATACAATAGCAATAGAAACAATATATATACATTCTCTATAGTGCTTCACACAACATATTGGAAACATTTTGGTCCAGAAGTGGCAGAAAATTTAGTTAATTGTATTTCTACATTATTACAAATAGTTGTTGTGTAAAATGAATTTTTTATTTAATTGGTAAAGTTGATTTTTCTTCAGAAAGTACTGTCAAGTCATACTCATATTGCACATCTCTCATTTTCTAACTACATTGAACTTGATGGAGATTGTGCTTCATTACCATCTGTAGTTCTTTTTAGATAATTTAACCATTTGATGAGCTGAGGTTGCAGAAACCTAGCTTGTAATACCATAAAACCAGCAGCCATCTTAATAAATTTAACATTTCGGGAAATATTTATCAATGCATATATACAGATTTAATTATTATTATTATCATAATTATTATTATTATCATAATTATTATTATTATCATTATCATTATCATTATCATTATCATTATTACCTGGACTTTCCTGAAGCTTCACCATCTGCTTGTCAGAAAACTGTGACCGGTTGTGGATGAGAGTGAAGGTGTGAGTCGTGTTGCAGTGCGTGCACAGCGTCGGCTCGGCGATGCGGCCTCGGTCGATCTCGACGGCTGTGGTGAAGGAGCAGACGTGGCATTTGAAGAAGGCTTCTCGCATTTCGGGGATGATGGTCGACGTTCTGATGACCATTCCAGATATTGTGATTAGTTGATCAATATCTGAAAGAAAAATTTGTTGAAATAAAATATTCATTTAAACAAACAAGCATTAAAGCTAAGCATTAAAATGTCTATTAATTTAAACATAAAAACATAAAAACATAAAAACATAAACAAGCACAAGTAAAGCTAAGCATTAAAATGTATTTTAATTTAAACATAAACAAGCACAAGTGAATGACATTGAAATGTCCATTTTTTAAAGAAATATATATTTTTGGGAAAAAAGCCCTTCAAGCATTCTACCAAAGAATATCCAGTTGTTTAAACTTTCTTATAGAATGTATGGTTTAATAAGTAAATACTGATTTCACAAAGAAAAACCTTAATAGCAAAAGTGTAAAAAGGTTATGGAAAACATTTTTTTATGATTTTGAAAAAATGACAAAATTTGATTATTTGAGTCCACAATCAGAGGTTAGTTATTGAAGCTGGTTCTTAAACCACAGCTTAAAAATTCTAGGAGACCAAACACTTTGATACTATTCATAAAACTATTTCTTTATTCTATTCAATGTATTAATTAATATTCAATGTATTAATTATTTATTCAATGTATTAATTATTTATTCAATTTATTAATTATTTAATTATTATTCAATTATTATTTATTAATTTATTAATTTATTAATTTATTAATTTATTAATTTATCAATTATTTAATTATTATTTAATTTATTAATTATTTACTTTATTTATTTATTAATTATTATTTAATTTATTAATTATCTAATAATTACTTAATAATTATTTATTACTCAATTTACTAATTATTTAATTTATTAATTACTTAATAATTATTTATTATTAAATTTACTAATTATTTAATTTATTAATTATTTATCAATTATGTTTATTCTATTTTATTTATTAATTCATGAAGAAGCTAACTGATCAAAACAAAAGTTTCTGAATGCAAATTGGTTAAAGAAGACTTCTAGATTTTCATTTCTTCACTTTTCAAGTAAAACAAAAAACAGTCCTAAAATTATGCGAGTTATTAGTCAATTAAATTAATTATTTTCATTAACCAGAGGACCATGGTTGCTAATCGCTTGCATGTAGGAAAAACAGTTTATTTTTCACACATAAAAAATTACTGTACATGAACAAAAAAATATGGCTATCTACCCACAATTTTTTCATACAAGCCTTAAACCTTAATAATTAGAAGTTTTTAAAAAAAATACCACTGCAGGTCAACAAACAAAAAACTTCAATATTTTGTACACAACTTTTTTTATCAACAATGGAATAAGAACATCTTTGAGAATTTTTAAACATTTTTGTAGACAATGATAAATCACTCTCTGGTGAACACTAGTTTACGACTTTGCGGGCATTAATGTGTCGGAAATTTTTAACCAAAAAATAGATGGTTCAAGTACGCTTTCATAGACTTCATTTTGCTTCGGCAGCTCGTATTCTAAAGATATTTTTAGTTTTTCCAAAGCCCTTTGGTAGCAATGATAAATCACTCTCTGGTGAACAGCGTGCTTGAACCATCTGTTTTTGTGGATGTGGATGGTACAGTTGGATAAGGCTCCATTGTTCATGTGGTTTGAAGAGCGAATCCTGGACGGCTGAGGGCATCAGTTAAAAGTTTCCTTCACATTAATGCCTGAAAAGTCATAAGTGGATGGGGATGGTACAGTTGGATAAGGCTCCATAGTTCATGTGGTTTGAAGAGCGAATCCTGAACGGCTGAGGGCAGCAGTTGAAAGTTTCCTTCACATTAATGCCTGAAAAGTCATAAGTGGATGTGGATGGTACAGTTGGATAAGGCTCCATAGTTCATGTGGTTTGAAGAGCGAACCCTGGACGGCTGAGGGCAGCAGTTAAAAAATTCCTTCACATTAATGCCCGCAAAGTCGTAAACTAGTGTTCACCAGAGAGTGATTTATCATTATAAACTAACTTGTTTTGTATCACTGATGTTACATAAGATGGAGTAAGCCATTATACTTATGTATCACCGGTGTTA
>JARUHE010114907.1:0-14725 GCA_031471125.1 Archaeomysis grebnitzkii
GTTTCAGAATGTATGGTAGTACGGTAAGTATACAATAATCGACTAAGCCGTGTATTAATTGAACCATTACTGAATTTTTTCCAACTCTTTAAAAATTCTGACTGCTCTTTCTGCCAGACCATTGGTTGCAGGATGATGGGGTGCTGAAAATTTGCAAAACAGCGTCTCAGAATCTGTAAAAATAGTCTGCCGAAGCCTAAGCTTCGGCAAAAACTGCCCCTGGACTGGGCTTCGGCCGAAGCCGAAGCTTCGGTATACCCCTATTCTGCTTATACAATCTTGATAGCATGTAGTATTGGCTATTCCATCTAGTAGTAATGTCCTGAACAAAAACATGGTCTGGTAGGTTAAATTGTTTTTGGTATTGTTGATATTTTGCAAAAGCCATAGGTGAATGCTTCAAATGCCAAACTATTTGCTTATAAATGGCTATGATGTTTATCATATATTGTTGAGCAAAAATTGTGTCATTAATTGTGAGTTGCAAGGTATGCAGGAATCATGGTATTGATTAAAATTCTGTATGTAAATCCACAGCTGCCATGTCTCTTATGAGAAGGTGAACTTTGTTCTCTTGTATGCCAAATTGCTATAGAATTTCTTTGAGTTCATTGCTTATGTTAGCTGCTGTGTGTGCTACACGCATTGGGGCCACCCTTAGAATAGCAATTTTCTGATAAATATTTTCATCAATCCAATGGGACGTGACACTCAAAAATTATGAATTTTAATTGGATGTCCAGCCATCACTTGTCAATGGTATATAATTTGTCTCACTAATGTTGTTCTTGATTTTTTCTCTAACCTTTTCATATACAGTATCTCCCCCTATTCGTGGGGGTTACGTTCCTTCCCCTCCCGCGAATTCCAAAGATCCACGAATTATAGATGTAGTTTTAATGTCTATGTATTATATTATATACGGTAAAATATGCTTTCCAAACACATTCTAAAGAGTCTTACTCATTAATACCGTAATAATGTCGTAATATATAGTAATGATAAATTAAAAACCGTAATAACGAAGATGTTGCCTAAGAGAGAGAGAGAGAGCGCAAGCTCCACGTGTGTGACTGGTTTCGTGAAAGAATTTGAATAAAAATATATTGTAAATAGCAGAGTAATGAATAATTAAAAATTGAAAGAGTTGACTTGAATCCAAAGACACTAAACCAAATATACTGTATTCTTTTTTTTTCGAATTTTTTATTTTATATTAATCGACATTGTTATTTTAAAATAATTTACCAGTTAGGGTGAATGTGAGCATTTTTTCTGATGAAAAATTGCCTAAGAAATTCACAAAATTGCTGAAAAAAAAACTTTGAGAGCAAAATTCGCGAGTATGCTGGGCTGCGAATGGTTGAGGACACAGTGTATATCTGTCACATTATTTTCTTTTATGAATTTCTGTGAAGGAAGCTGATAATTTGGGCAAATGTGCTTCAACAGCCTTATAAATCCAAAGTCTTCAACCAAAGAAAAAGGTTGCAAGTCAATCGAAATAATTTCCCCTATGTACTTGCGAATAGGTTTTGACTTGTGGTCATTAATCCCCCAATTTTTTTTTCTCTACAACATCTTGTAATGTTAATTATTTAGAAGATTCAGTGTCAAATTTTTTTTCATATCTAGATTATTGAAGCTGCAATCTCTTTTCTTCTTCTTCTCTAACATCCTTTTCCGAGTCCACCTCAGATCTATGCTTAGAATTAAAATGTTTAAACATATTTGATGTGATCTAGTTGCAACACTTTGCTCCTCTAAGAATGATTGTGTCACAAAGATGGCACCTAACTTTACTATCATCATCCTTGACAACATTAAAAAATTTCCATACGATGCTTTTTCCAGTTGCCATTGTGAACCCCTGAAACAGGAACCCAGAATCAAAAGTTTGAACCAGACTTGCATGAACCCACTTAAAAGTTTAAAACATATTTAAAAATTAAAATAAATTTATTATTTAATTACACCATGAAATTTTCCAAGAAATAATTTAATATATATATTATTGCATTTTGTAAATTAATATGATCGAGTTGAAAACTTGAAATGTTAAGTCACTAAACACTCGCTAGATCGCTGTTGCATTTTTCTCTTTGCTTCAAGCTTGTTTACACTGTTTTATATTAGAAATATCAATCGCTATTTTCAGTTTGTTCGTTATAATGTTAATATTACGTAAAATATTGTTACATCATTTTGTTTCGATACTTATCATAAATCAATCTCAGCAGTCAGGTACAGAGTACAGACTGAGGTATAAACACAACACACATCGGCAACGTCCAGCTGGAAACGAAGTCAGTTGGCTGACAACATCATGCTTAATGTACAAATGTATAAAGTATTTCATATACTATATTATTCACTTGCTGCATGTAAATAGTTCAATTAGTTTTATATGATAGAAATCAATATTGCTGTCTCTATTTAATATTTATTAAATTAAATTTGAAGTTAGGGTTTTATTTTAAATTAACAAGTAAATAATAAATATCAAATTACACACACAAAACTAGCCTGTTTTGTGTCATGGTACCAGCTGTAATGCCTACATATTTAAGGTTCGCATGATAATGCTCTTAGGCAAAAACATATTGAAAGATATATTAATTCAATTTGATTATGAAATGTACACTAAAATAAGTAAATAAAGCGAGTGATAATTGAATGACAAAATTTCACTATATTGTAGTTTTTATTTTTGGAACCAATTCCTATTAAACAAATTGAAAAAAACAGCTAAGTTGTGTAGTAGTTGTAGGGTATAGTTTGACCTATGTTTTTCATTAATAAAATGGAAATGACCTATTTTTTATGGAAAATAGATAGAACAAGATTGATTTCATAAACATTGATGAGAAATAATCCAAAAATATATATTTTAGTTGAGTGAAAACTTTTCTGAAATTGAAGATATTTTGTCAATCGACTAATTCATGCTGAAAATCGCCATTGATGGCGGAGTGCCAAAATCTATTATTTCATTTTAAAGGACTTTATTTGTTTTTTACATTTTTTCAGTTTATCTTATAGAAATACATTTGTTTAACACCATTTTTTTTCTTAAAAAGTAAACAAAAAAATATGGAATGACATAAAGCATTGTTCTGGGCACAATGGTTGTTATTTTTTTAAAATATGTCTGGGACTTTGTGTAGTTTAAAAATTATTCCATTCAATTGCAGAGCGTTACTGTGTCGGAAAGAAAAATATTTTTTGCTTAAATTTTTGTTCTTGCTGTAGACAATAAACGATTCTTGCGGTCTTGAGACACCTTAATTAGAATATATATGACTCATCAATTGACTTAGTACCTCAGGAATTAAATCAAAATAGATAAAACAATGACAACAGCATTATTAAGCAATAACAACAACAAAAATTTAATAACAAGAATAACTACAACATTGAACAATTTAACAGGAATAACTACCGCAATTTTGCAATTTAATAACAAGAAAACCCACACCATTGAGCAATTTAATAAGAAAAACATAACAGACACACACCCATTACAGCCACACTAAACACCCAATCTGCAACAACAACCACAGCTCAAACAAACAGGCACGTGTTGTCTGGTTTCCTCTTACAGACAGTGCAAATTTCATGATTTTATTTCTTTTCTTAGTAATACCAGTGAGAATGTTATGATCTTTATTTCTATTTAAACAAACTTTTCTGTAAACCAATTTTTAAAAAAGGGGACGTCCAGTTAGTCCATCATCCACTGCCCCAACGAACACCAACAATAAGAAGAGATCAGTTATAGAAGCTGGTCTTTCAGAAACAGCATAATAATAATAATAGGCAACAGCATTAAAAATGGCCACACCAACATTTTAAAAAGAATATTAATAAAATTTATTCTAATAATAATTGAACATTTGAAAAAATGTCTGCATTTGTTTACCTATAAATATATTAAGGTTTCCATCCTATTGATACCATATTACAGTTGACAAGTTTGGGTCGGTCCATCATCATTGGTGTTTTATGTTGTAAGTTTTATTCTAATATTTCAATAAAACTCTGCAATTGCTAGTTTATGCTATATTTTCATTTCATAGATTGATTGTTCATTATAATAAATTCTAAATTGGTTTTCTTTTAATTGTAATTATTTTTTCAGATCTGCTTATGACAATGTCACCAAAACCAAAGTTGCCATAAAGAAGATTTCTCCATTCGAACATCAAACATATTGCCAGAGAACTCTGCGTGAAATCAAAATCCTCACTCGGTTTAAGCATGAAAATGTGAGCTTCCTTTTTTATAATTCTTTCTCAGAGACTGATGTAATTTATCAAATAACAAAAAAGTTTTTTCAAGGTCACCCTTGTTCAATGTTCAATATATTAAAATCTAAAATTTGTCACAGGAGATATATTTGAAATATTTATTGAAGCTTTTTGCTAGGAGCAAGAAGTTAAGATTGGCTACTCAATGGTTTATGTTGCATCTGTATTGGAGTGATCAATGTACCATACCATTATGCAAATCTATTTTTATACTTCCCTTTTATTTCTTGATATCCGAAATTGTATTTTGATGAGACTATTACCTACCCATACTGTGGTGCTGAATATTTCTTAAATTCTTGACGGACCCATCTACTGAAAAACCTTCCAATAATTCTTCAATGTGAACCATAGATCTATTTTGTGCTTCCAATTTTCCTTATCAATAATGTTTGACATTTTGATAGTTTTTGTGTTTCTGAGAATTGTGCAGTTACCTATAATCAGACTAAAACATTAAATTTTTATTGTGAAAAGATTGTATTGAAGTACTATGTTATAATAATTAATTTATTTTCTAGGTAATTGATATAAGGGATATAATTCGAGCCCCTGCCTTAGATGCTATGAAAGATGTCTACATTGTCCAGTGTTTGATGGAAACGGACCTTTACAAATTACTCAAGTCGCAGGTTTGGATTCTTAATTTTAAGTTTCATCGATGGATATAAACGATGGATTAAGTTATTTTCTTTTATGATTTTGCAGGTATTAATGTGAAGGAAATTCTTAAATACTACCCTCAGTCATCCAGGGCTTGTTGTTCAAACCACATTAATGCCTACAAAAATCATCAAATAGTGTTCACCAGAGTGATTTATCATTGCTATCAAAGATCCATTTTTTTGGCCTAATAATTATTTCTAAAAGTGCGATGAATACACAGCTTTTTTTGGACAGTCTTCCGGTCTTAGTGAGTTTGGTTTTCAGTAATTTTTTTCTTCATTCCAGAAATTAAGTAACGACCACATCTGCTATTTTCTTTATCAAATACTGCGAGGGCTGAAGTATATCCACTCGGCTAATGTTCTTCATCGAGATCTGAAGCCGTCAAATCTTCTCCTCAATACAACCTGTGATCTCAAGGCAAGTACAAATTGTTCTTTTAAAGGCTATAATAGAAAGTATAGTTGTCATTCTAAAAAAATTGAAGTCCCACTTTTTTTTATAATCGTACTATCATTTGTTATTTTATTGTCATTATTCCCAAACTTTTTTTTAATTATTTCATAATTTTAACTTTTTTAGATTTGTGATTTCGGACTTGCAAGAGTCGCCGATCCTGAACACGACCATACTGGTTTCCTGACAGAGTATGTTGCAACACGATGGTACAGAGCTCCAGAAATTATGCTCAACTCCAAAGTAAGTTGTCCAGTTCAACCCTTTAGCAGGCAAAGGCCTGTATTTTTTATTTCTTTTATTATAGGATATTATACAGTACATTAGCTACATTGGCAAAAAAAGGCCTGTATGGGATACTAACAAGTTATATTTTTAATGTATCCATCCTACGAATACCCTATTACAATTGAGATGCATGGGGTCTCGTGTTCACAATTTAGGTGAAGGAAAATTTTGAAGTTTTTGTATTGAACAAAGTTTATAGATAATGAGCTGAATAATAACTTTGCTTGAATAAAAAAATTTCTATAGTATATTTTCTTTAAAAAATTACGTTTTATAGCTCAAATTAACTTGGAAAATATTTCAGTGCCTTTAAGAGTTGAAGGTAAATGTTGAAGTTTTTTATAATTTATATAAATTTACAATATTTTCTTGAATAATAACTTTGCTTAAAAATATACAAGTTTCTATAGATTTTTCCCTAAAAACGATGGTTTTAATGAACTTATAAAGTATTTCGCTATTTTTATTAGAGGTGAAGATAAATGTTGAAATTAATTTTGATTTCACATTTTTTTTAAGTTCAATCAATCTGTCATTTAGGTTTTTGTCTTTTACTGAAACCATTTGTTACCTCTTGTTGATGGATGCCCTATTATATCCAATTTTTTATTACTGTCCACCATGCCCAAAGGCAGGCCAATATTTTTAGCTTCCACATTGTCCATTCCAATATTAATTCCTTTGGAGCATGTGGCAAACATTGCTCTAAAGCATTGCCCTGCACATAGGTTAAAAGCTCTATATAAGTGTTGTCTTTCAGTCAGTGTTTCCACCTGAAATGTGAAAAAAATCTAAAAAAAAATTTATTTGAAGATTTAAAAATAAATTTAATTAAATACAGTTTGTTATGACCTAACATTGTATCCAATACTATCGGAAATAAGTTTCTTTTAAAAGTTGTATTTATGCATTTGTAACCGAAAAAATAAGTTTTATGAATAAAAATGTTCCTGTTGACCTTCTAGTTAATATTACTAAGAGTAATTTTTTCTGACGGCTTAATATTTTAGAAAATGTTTTAGTTCTTAATTAGTAAGATTGCCAGTCATCTATGGTTAATTTATATCAAATATGTGTAGTGAAGCCTTACATAAGAGTAGCATTTCCAATTTCAGTGGTACTAGACAATGATTTGAATGCTTATACATCATCTATACTTTTTAATTTGTTTTATATATGGCTTATTATTAAGCTGTGTTTGAAAAACCAGCTTCTATACATGACCTCTGATTGATGTTGATGGGATGGTGGATGATTTGTGGACTTTTCCTTTTTTCAAAATAATAAAACATTAATATTACAGTAAAGTTTGTATAATTGAAAATGAAGAACATAATATTCTACACTGGCATCACTAAAGATATTTTTTATTATATCAATATTTACTTATTAAAACATATATTTTATTAAAAACTTTAAATTCATGGTTAACCAAAACTTTTATTTGAAGGTTTAGAGAAAAGTTTATTTAAAACAAATGAAAGAAGAGTATATAATGAGGTGATTCCAAGGTAGAATGCCTGAAGGTCCCTTTTGCCTGAAATGTATACTTTTTTAAATAAGAGACATTTTAGGAGTTTTTAAACTTCCAATTTATCATCAAATTCATGATTAAACAAAATTGTTTTTGAATGCTCAGATATATTTTTATTATAAACAAATGAAAGAAAACGGTTCATATAAAAATATAAAGAATTGTATTAAAAAATTAAACAATTTTATAAACGGTTTTAACTTTTAACATACAAACACAGCATTTATTCGTACTTGTTCTTTATAATATATTAATTGATGTTTCTATTTTGTTTCATAACATTTTATTTGTATTTTTTCCTTTTTAACTTCACTTTTTGTGTAATTATTTTTTAAATTTTGTTTTGATTTATGGACCAATGGATTGGTAATGTAGACTACCAAAGGAGTCTCTAGGGTAAACTTTTGATTAACTAATATTTTCTCATGCTTTGTAATGCCTTTTTTTATTTATATTTCTGATATGGACACATGGAAATTGTTTTTTAAAAGTCACTGATTGGTCAGGATATATTTGAATGGTTCTGATTACTAGTTCAACATTATATATATTCAATCATTTAAAATCCATCACACCTTGTAAGTCATTTCTACACATGAAAATAGACAACCTTAAAAAGTGAACTGAAATATGGCGAATGATGACTAATTATAATTATAAAATTTCATAATTAATAATACTTGGCCAAAGTTTCAATTTTGATCAACTATTTATAATTAATGTTAGAATTTTATGAAAGCTGGCTGTACAGTGACTCCAGTTAATAGCTTCACCACATTGGAACCCTTTCTTGTTCATAAGAGAAGTTAGGTTGATGGGTTCAAACACCAGATCCTGTTCATATTTTGGTTCAGATAAAAGAAATATTATTCATTATTATTGCATGAAATAATAATTGACTTGTGAATTTACAGGGTTATACGAAGTCCATCGACATCTGGTCTGTCGGGTGCATACTTGCAGAGATGCTGTCCAATCGACCTCTCTTCCCTGGGAAGCATTACTTAGACCAACTAAATCATATTTTGGGCATTCTTGGATCTCCTTGCCAAGAAGACCTTGATTGTATCATCAATGAAAAGGTTTGTGGTGTTAAACCTCTTTTATTCAATGTTAAGGCAATCAAAAGTTTAAATCTTGACGAATTTGGGTCTTGGGGAATATAACCTAATGAAACAATTTCACTGGTCTGATGAATTTCAAACCAAGTTCTCGTTTTTTTTCCATTATGTTCTCAAACTAGCTTTATCAATAAATATTAAATTCAATTGTATTCTTAAAACTAAGTGAATTGAAACCCGTTCAGGCAAGAAGCTATCTGCAGTCACTTCCATACAAGCCGAAAGTGCCGTGGAATAAACTGTACTCGAATGCCGATGCCAAGGCACTGGATCTTCTGGACAAGATGTTGACATTCAACCCACACAGAAGAATTACCGTCGAAGAGGCGTTGGCACACCCATATTTGGAACAATACTATGATCCTGCTGATGAGGTTCGTTTTCGTCTTTCTTTGTTCCATAATATAAAGTATTCTTTTGTTAATTATTATAATAATGTATTAATTGTTGTTGTGTATTAATATAATATAATCTATATTTTATGTAATATTTCATATATTGTGTATTGATATAATGATACATTGTGTCTTAATATGACAAGCACAAGTAATACTATGCATTAAAATTCGTGTTGGTAGGGTTGCAAATTTTCTAAAATTGTATATTTGTTGATTACAATGGTATATTATGTTAACAATTTTCAAATTAAAATCTTGCTTAACCATTATAAATTGGCTAAGTCTAAAAATTTATATTATTTAAAAATATAAATTTTTTGAATCTCCAGTTCTTTCATTTGTTTTAAATACACTTTTCTTGACACCTTCAAATAAAAATATGTTAACCATGAATTTGAAGTTTCTTCTAAAATGTATGTTTTAATAAGTAAATACTGATTTCTTAAAATAAAAATCCTTAGTTTTTTTTTATTTAAAAAAAATGGCAAAGTTTAATTCATAAATCATTCACCGTTGCAACAGCAACAACAATACCAATATATAATAACAACACTAATATAAACTAGGTTGAACCAACACTGACTACTACATCTTTTCTTGTTCTTGGTATGGGGTTAAATTTCTTGTCGTTCGATCTATGTTAAAATAGTTGATCATAGATGAAAAAAGCTAGGTCTATATCATGATTATGGTTGGTATCTATACTACCAGTTGTGTTTCCAATGGTTTTTTGTAACAGTCAAAAATTCATGGCAAGTAAGAGGCCTGTAGTAGGCATTGGTTGAACTATACATATGTTTCCAATAATAATTTGCCTGGCTTGGAAGTAAAACTTTGAAAAAAAGAAAATCTGAGCAATTTGTTGCCATGAGTAATAACCAAATTGTTCTTATTGCAACTGTGTGGATTGTTCAGTATTGACCAGAACCAACAACCAACATACAACATACAACATAGTTTCTTTCCACTAACAGATGCAATTTTTGTGCTGTCAACAAGGAGCATTAACCCTGTAATGTCTATTGAACTATTGAATAAGGACCTAAATCCTTTAACCCTTTACGCCTGTATGTGATGAATTCGTCACAGAAATTAATGGTTTATAGCGAGACTAATTACATTTGTAGAGTCTAGCAACCGGGTTAGACGATTATGGCACATGTTCTGTTTAGGTTTAGGCGATATAGAAAAATAAAATGTGCACAACATATACTAACTCCTTACCACTTAATAGACACAATAAAAGTAAAAATATTTGTTTTCAATTTTTAAAAATTAATTCAGGGCGTAAAGGGTTAAAGAACCGGATCGGAATTTTTATAACTATAAATTTAATCTCTCTGAAAACAGTGGCACTTCATTTTATATCAAAAACTAAATTAAGATTATGGTAAATTTTGTGCTGAATTATAGCTGATAACCGTCACGACTGAAAACAAAATACCAAAACCCCGGTAAATGTTAAAAAACTAATTAAAATGCCGATGTGGTTCACTAGATTCAGGGCTAAGAATAACGTACAATTTTGTCAGCCGTTTTTATATTGTAGAATATTTAGAAATGTTGTGAAAATATTCTTAAATTGAAGTATAAACGTTTTGCATACCTTTTGTTAACTAATTAATGTATATATCTAAGTCATACGGTTATTTTATAATAATTTTTTAAAGTATGCTTTAAAATCCGATGACTAGAACGTTATTCTGATAGTAAAAAAAATATTTATTATTTTTTTTGTCATTAAAATTAGATAGGTAAACTTTACAAAAAACCCGACAAGTTTTCTTCCCTGGACACCTTAATAACAGAATAATAACATTACATATGCATACACATATGTATCTGCATCTTCATTCACTTAAATAAAATGTTGATTAATTACATTAATTAAGAACAAAAAAGTTATTATTATATATTTTTGTTTACAAATTACAATATGTGCTCGTGTTTCAAACTATATTTAATTATACAAACATTGTTCATTACTTCATAAGGTTTCTTACAAATCTTGTATTTTGTTGAGATGCCTGTATAATTCCTGTGCACAGCCAAATTTTCACATACAGAGCATGATCCTGGCACAGCACCACATGCCTTGATAAATCAAAGTTTACCTTTAGATATGGCATCGCTGCTGAAGTACCCATGCAGTTCTGGGGGTGTGGCTAAAGCAACCCACATCATATTATTATGTGTAAAACATAGAAAAGTCAACACACAAGCTATATTAAATTGCCGAAAGGTTTTCTATTACTATGAAAATACTGTTTAAATAAATGGGGAGGTGTAACCAAAAGTTCTATTCTACCAACGGAAATATTTGCACCTTTGCTGATTTATTTATCACCTTATATATTTTAGTTTCATACAGCAGTGCAGAGAACAATTTGTTTTGGTAAAAACATTTTTTTTGTTAATATATATACTCCTTTTTTAGTTGTTTCCAACAGGAAACTAAGGACTGCTATAACAGATCCTTCAAATGACAATTTTGTAGCTAATTCTACAATAAATATAACGTAAATTATACTTATCTTGCTCAAAGTACACATCATTGGAACATTTTTACGCCACATCCCACTTGATGTCGCACCCGCACACTCTCAAACTTCTTTTATTCACTTTGCCTCATTGCATACATTCGTGTTCAACTGTCGTCATGGATAATTCCTTAATTGAACAATCCTTGAAAAAGGTTCTTGAGGTTTTACCGGCCCAAGGCAATATCTTTGATCAGAACATTATATGGATGACTTCGAAATTGACGAAGTTGGCAGAGAGATTATTTCCTTAAAGGAACGTAATGTCGGTAAGCCCACGTGTTTCTGCCTTTCTCTAGTAGTTTTGGATTTATAAACTTTTTTATATTTGTAATTTATGTCTAAATGAATAATAATTAATACAAATGAAATCAAGGAAAATTTTTGGTTTTTTGCAGGGCACTCGTCGCTATGCTTATTTATACGATTTTATTAGCAAGTCTGTTATGAAATAAAAGAAATGAGCCATAAGGGTAAATCTCCCTCCCTTCACTCCCATGTTATGGTGAGAGAAAATTACATGATTAGTTTTATTTATTTCCTTATGTTTTCAGGTAATATGGCTGCTTGCCTCTCTTGTTTACATAATGATTTCCCAGATTTATGAATTTTGATTGATGTGTGGTTTGTTTAATATGTTTGTTTTCTTAGATTTTTTCTTTTTTGTTTTGGTATACTTCCCAGTGCAAAGTTTTCCTTGGAGTGCCAAGGCATGGTGAAGACAGGTTTCTCAGTGACAATGAATGAAGTTTGAAGAGTGTGAGTGTGACGTCAAGCAGGATGTCACATCACAATGTTCACTTTGAGCAAGAAAAGTATAATTTAAGTTAGATTTATCATAGAATTAGCTATAAAATTGTCATTTGAAGGATTTGTAATAGCAATCCTTAGTTTCCCTTATGGAAACAACTAAAATACATTCATGTTATAAATATAAACATTAACATAAATTACATTTTCTTTTCAGCTTAAAATACTTTATTGATTAAACTTTTTTACCAAGCTCATTGTGAGTTGATTTGAAGCTATACAACGTTTGCTTTAAAAACATTTGTTTGTATGGACATTCTAACCAATATGCTCTAATTATTTTTCAATTTAATTACAATTTTTTTATTTCATTGAGATACAGGTTTTTTTTAATTTGGAAAATTTTCTTGGCTAAACTTTTTTACCAAGCTCATTGTGAGTTAATTTAAAGCTATACAACAACAATTGGTGAACAACATTTGTTTGTATGGGTATTCTTACTAACATGCACTAATCTTTTTTTTCAATTTAATTGAATAATTTTTGGTTTAATGAAAAAATAATGTTTTTTTGCATATAGATTTTTACCAAGCTCATTTGTGATTTTTAGTTTTACAGCAATAATTATTTAAAATAAATGAATAATGAATGATCTCTCAAATAAAATTTTCTTTAAAACTTTAATTTATTGAAATTACTTCATTCTTATGCTGTTTTTGAACTTGTTTTTTTCAAAAGTAAACCAAACCTTTTCTATTTTTTTTTTGTTTTACAGCTATAATTATTGAACATAAATGAAAGATATATGCATTATGAATGATCCATCTTAAAATAAGTTTTCTGTAAAAATGAATATTTTGAAATAGGGTACTATCTCAAAGTTTGAACATATTTAGCACTAAAATTGTATTTATTTACTTTTTAAATAAAATTACATTACTAAAGATCCAACATACGTCGTATTCAAAAGTAAATCGTTGACAAAATTTGATGTTGTTATTTGGAATTAGTTTTTACTCTAAATTCTAGTAGAAAAAGGATATTGAAAGCCACAATTTTCTTAAAAGTTTGAGAAATTCTCGTATGTTCGTAGTATTTTCAAGCAATTCATAAAACAACCTTCAAAAGTTCCAGCATATCTTAAGTTGCATTATTATATGTTTAAGTACTGTGCTTATGTTAAATGATAAATTATGTTCATATCTATTGATAAATACTATGTTTGTATAAAATAAAACCAGATGCTACTTTAACGTTATTGGTTCTTCTGGCGATGGAGACTCTTCCCTTCGTGATGAAGTCAGTATAAGATGTCCCTTCAATCTAATGGAAGAACTTGGTTCTTCTGGCGACAGGTACTCATCACTTCTAGATGTCTAAGGGATGTCAGCATCTGATATCCCTTCATGCCAGTGCAATGGGGACTCTTCACTTCTAGATGTTTACAAGATGATGTCGGCATCAGATGTCCCTTTAGTCCAATATAAAGATTTGGTTTTTCAAACAACGGAGGCGCTACAGTGGCTTCATTTATGTGATTAAAGTTAATGCATCTTTCTTAGTCTTGATTTTATTTTTAAGATGGTACAATAATTGACACTGGGTGATAAAAATCTTGGTAAATGCCTTTTCGAACTCTATCTACAACATAACAATATGTTACAAATAGTTGTTTCCTTATGGTTTACAGAACTAGGCCTGTGGGCTGTAATGATGTTGAACAATAAATTTTATGATTAATGTTTTCTCTTAGCTCTGGCTAACAATATTTATGCAGCTGTAGTTGTTCTCTGGTGTCTTCCAAATAAACTAGCAAAAATATCTAACAGGAAACCATAAAGAAGTCCAGTATGAAAGAATGGGTTGGTGTGATTATATTGAGTTTAGGTTGTATCTTTTTTGTCTGAAGGTAATAATATATTGGCACTTACCCAAGATCTGATACTTAGTATGCTTCTCTAAACTTCTCAACTTGTTCATTCATTTTGGAAGATTGCACTGAACATGGAAATCACAATACTGCATCTATATTCTTAACAATTTCAACTTGAGTGTTGTTTTTGCAATTGATTTAATTTCAGGGCGATACTTTAGGGGTGCCATAAAGTCCACTCCAATAGTAATTCCTATGGAACATGTGGCCATCATAGCTCTAAAACATTGCCCTGTTTCATTTTTTTGTGGTACAAATTTCTTTTTTTTTCTTTTTTAACAAAGGCAAAAAGTGATAGAGAGAGCAGTTTCATAATGTATGAAAATTTTAAATAAAACATTTCTTTACTAATTAGACTTAATTGTCATTGTTAACAGTTGTCTTTATACATTTGAAATTGTGAAATGTCTTGGTATGTATTATATGTGTTATTCTACATGCATAAATTAAAAATAAATTTATTTATCTTAATGGATTTTTCAACTCCTTGTTTGCTGTAGCCATAACCAAAATAAAAAGATATTCTTTACCTTTCTGAGAGAACTATAATTACCCCAACTTGCGAGTGTTGTATCAATTAGGAAAAAAATTTGACTGAAAAATGAGGCATCTCATATAATGTGCTCTTGGAGAAAAGTAGCACACGAGGCTAACCCATGATTACCTCCTTTGCTCGGGAGCGGCTCATGTTCCACCCGTTTGCCCGACCTGCAACTGTGTGCTGAATGT